>JAXIVJ010005989.1:10000-70127 GCA_036785665.1 Chirona hameri | reverse complement strand
TGTTGGGACGGGAAGGAGTGAGCAGAGGCCCCTGTGGCTACCATAGTGGGACGGGAAGAGTTGGGAAAGGGAGAGGTCCCTTTGGCTACCATGTTGGGACGGGAAGGGGTGAGAAGAGGCCCATGTGGCTACCATAGTGGGACAGGAAGGGTTGGGAAGGGGAGAGGTCCCTTTGGCTACCATGTTGGGATGGGAAGGGGTGATAAGAGGCCCCTGTGGCTACCATAGTGGGACGGGAAGGGTTGGGAAGGGGAGAGGCCCCTGTTGCTATCGTGATGGGACGGGAAGGGTTGGGAAGGGGAGAGGCCCCTGTGGCTACCATGATGGGACGGGAAGGGTTGGGAAGGGGAGAGGCCCCTGTGGCTACCGTGATGGACGGGAAGGGTTGGGAAGGGGAGAGGCCCCTGTGGCTACCATGATGGGACGAGAAGGGTTGGGAAGGGGAGAGGCCCCTGTGGCTACCGTGATGGGACGGGAAGGGTTGGGAAGGGGAGAGGCCCCTGTGGCTACCGTGATGGGACGGGAAGGGTTGGGAAGGGGAGAGGCCCCTGTGGCTACCGTGATGGACGGGAAGGGTTGGGAAGGGGAGAGGCCCCTGTGGCTACCATGATGGGACGGGAAGGGTTGGGAAGGGGAGAGGCCTCTGTGGCTACCGTGATGGGGTTGGGAAAGGGTTGGGAAGGGGAGAGGCCCCTGTGGCTACCATGATTGGACGAGAAGGGTTGGGAAGGGGAGAGGCCCCTGTGGCTACCGTGATGGGACGGAAGGTGGTTGGGAAGGGGAGAGGCCCCTGTGGCTACCGTGATGGGACGGGTAGGGTTGGGAAGGGGAGGCCCTGTGGCTACGGATGGGGGGGGTTGGGAAGGGAGAGGCCCTGTGGCTACCGTGATGGGACGGAAAGGGTTGGGAAGGGGAGAGGCCCTGTGGCTACCGTGATGGGACGGGAAGGGTTGGGAAGGGGAGAGGCCCCTGTGGCTACCGTGATGGGACGGGAAGGGTTGGGAAGGGGAGAGGCCCCTGTGGCTACCGTGATGGGACGGGAAGGGTTGGGAAGGAGAGAGGCCCCTGTGGCTACCATGATGGGACGGGAAGGGTTAGGAGGGGAGAGGCCCCTGTGGCTACCGTGATGGGACGGGAAGGGTTGGGAAGGGGAGAGGCCCCCTGTGGCTGCCATAGTGGGACGGGAAGGGTTGGGAAGGGGAGAGGTCCCTGTGGCTACCATGATGGACGGGAAGGGTTGGGAAGAGGCCCATGTGGCTACCATGATGGGACGGGAAGGGTTGGGAGGGGGAGAGGTCCCTGTGGCTATCATGGTGGGACGGGAAGGATTGGGAAGGGGTAGGGAGAGGTTCCTATGGCGGGACTAGGATTGTTGTAGAGAGGTTCCTGTGGCTAAGTTGCCGTGGTGGTTGTTCTCTAAGTGCTGCGAAGTTTCTTGCCGAGCATCAGCAGTACACCTGGTGATAGGCATTGTGGAGGCTAAGTACAAACTTCAGCCACGCAACTAACTGCATCTCCTAGTACTTTGGCCAGGAAAGCATGAGCATGTGAGGCGTACCTGTATCATCTTCCGGGAAACAAGAGGGCAAGGAGAGCAAATACTGGCAGCAGGAGGGCAAGGAGAGCAAATACTGGCAGCAGGAGGGCAAGGAGAGCAAATACTGGCAGCAGAGAGGGCAAGGTGAGCAAATACTGGCAGCAGGAGGGCAAGGAGAGCAAATACTGGCAGCAGGAGGGCAAGGAGAGCAGTGTGACGCGCCTTCTCTCTGTCAGGGTTTGGACTCACAGAGACCCGGGAGTGAGTCTCTCCTGTAGCTGCAGCAACTGACTACACAGTGCTGTAACCGGGAAGAGTGAGTCTCTCCTGTAACTGCAGCAACTGACTACAGAAGGCTGTAACCGGGAAGAATGATTCTCCCCTGTAACTGCAGCAACTGACTACACAGTGCTGTAACCGGGAAGAGTGAGTCTCTCCTGTAACTGCAGTAACTGACTACACAGTGCTGTAACCGTGAAGAGTGAGTCTCTCCTGTAGCTGCAGCAACTGACTACACAGGGGTGTAACTGGGAAGAGTGAGTCTCTCCTGTAACTGCAGCAACTGACTACACAGTGCTGTAACCGGGAAGAGTGAGTCTCTCCTGTAACTGCAGCAACTGACTACACAGTGCTGTAACTGGGAAGAGTGAGTCTCTCCTGTAACTGCAGCAACTGACTACACAGTGCTGTAACCGGGAAGAGTGAGTCTCTCCTGTACCTGCAGCAACTGACTACACAGTGCTGTAACCGTGAAGAGTGAGTCTCTCCTGTAGCTGCAGCAACTGACTACACAGGGGTGTAACTGGGAAGAGTGAGTCTCTCCCTGTAACTGCAGCAACTGACTACACAGTGCTGTAACCGTGAAGAGTGAGTCTCTCCTGTAGCTGCAGCAACTGACTACACAGGGGTGTAACTGGGAAGAGTGAGTCTCTCCTGTAACTGCAGCAACTGACTACACAGTGCTGTAACCGTGAAGAGTGAGTCTCTCCTGTAGCTGCAGCAACTGACTACACAGGGGTGTAACTGGGAAGAGTGAGTCTCTCCTGTAACTGCAGCAACTGACTACACAGTGCTGTAACCGGGAATAGTGAGTCTCTCCTGTAATTGCAGCAACTGACTACACAGTGCTGTAACCGGGAAGAGTGAGTCTCTCCTGTAACTGCAGCAACTGACTACACAGTGCTGTAACCGGGAAGAGTGAGTCTCTCCTGTAACTGCAGCAACTGACTACACAGTGCTGTAACCGGGAAGAGTGAGTCTCTCCTGTAGCTGCAGCAACTGACTACACAGTGCTGTAACTGGGAAGAGTGAGTCTCTCCTGTAACTGCAGCAACTGACTACACAGTGCTGTAACCGGGAAGAGTGAGTCTCTCCTGTAGCTGCAGCAACTGACTACACAGTGCTGTAACCGGGAATAGTGAGTCTCTCCTGTAATTGCAGCAACTGACTACACAGTGCTGTAACCGTGAAGAGTGAGTCTCTCCTGTAGCTGCAGCAACTGACTACACAGGGGTGTAACCGTGAAGAGTGAGTCTCTCCTGTAACTGCAGCAACTGACTACACAGTGCTGTAACCGGGAAGAGTGAGTCTCTCCTGTAGCTGCAGCAACTGACTACACAGTGCTGTAACCGGGAAGAGTGAATCTCTCCTGTAACTGCAGCAACTGACTACACAGGGGTGTAACCGGGAATAGTGAGTATATCCTGTAGCTGCAGCAACTGACTACACAGTGCTGTAACCGGGAAGAGTGAGTCTCTCCTGTAGCTGCAGCAACTGACTACACAGTGCTGTAACCGGGAAGAGTGAGTCTCTCCTGTAATTGCAGCAACTGACTACACAGTGCTGTAACCGTGAAGAGTGAGTCTCTCCTGTAGCTGCAGCAACTGACTACACAGTGCTGTAACTGGGAAGAGTGAGTCTCTCCTGTAGCTGCAGCAACTGACTACACAGTGCTGTAACCGGGAACTGTAACTGCAGCAACTGACTACACAGTGCTGTAACCGGGAAGAGTGAGTCTCTCCTGTAGCTGCAGCAACTGACTACACAGTGCTGTAACCGGGAAGAGTGAGTCTCTCCTGTAGCTGCAGCAACTGACTACACAGTGCTGTAACCGGGAATAGTGAGTCTCTCCTGTAACTGCAGCAACTGACTACACAGGGGTGTAACCGTGAAGAGTGAGTCTCTCCTGTAGCTGCAGCAACTGACTACACAGGGGTGTAACCGTGAAGAGTGAGTCTCTCCTGTAACTGCAGCAACTGACTACACAATGCTGTAACCGGGAAGAGTGAGTCTCTCCTGTAATTGCAGCAACTGACTACACAGTGCTGTAACCGGGAAGAGTGAGTCTCTCCTGTAACTGCAGCAACTGACTACACAGTGCTGTAACCGGGAAGAGTGAGTCTCTCCTGTAACTGCAGCAACTGACTACACAGTGCTGTAACCGGGAAGAGTGAGTCTCTCCTGTAGCTGCAGCAACTGACTACACAGTGCTGTAACCGGGAACTGTAACTGCAGCAACTGACTACACAGTGCTGTAACCGGGAAGAGTGAGTCTCTCCTGTAACTGCAGCAACTGACTACACGGTGCTGTAACCGGGAACTGTAACTGCAGCAACTGACTACACAGTGCTGTAACCGGGAATCTGAGAAGTGAGCGGCGACTAACCGGACCATGCAACCAGACTTGTGCTTGATCCCAATTCCATACCAAGCCAGCTGGGTCTGATTCAGCTTCCGATTCCAATATATATTTTACTGGAGGAATCGATTAATACTCAGATTCCAGGGTACCTAAAAAGATTGATTCCGAATCCCGATTCCATTGATTCTAATTTGAATCCACTCTGCATAAAAAAATGTCCGATCATTATACTTTTTGTATAACTGACACGAGTGACACAAATTAATATATTTTACTGGAGGAATCGATTAATAGTGACACTTCCGATTCCAATATATATTTTTACTGGAGGAATCGAATAATACTCAGATTCCAGGGTACCTAAAAAGATTGATTCCAATATATATTTTACTGGAGGAATCGATTAATACTCAGATTCCAGGGTACCTAAGAAGATTGATTCCGAATCCCGATTCATTGATTCTAATTTGAATCCACTCTGCATAAAAAAAATGTCCGATCATTATACAATTTTGTACAAATGACACGAGTGACACAAATAGTCATATGGAATATACTAGTGGTAACCCGTCCGCTGCGCTGGACGATCTATGTATACAGGTCACGTATAGTGGTGCAAGCCAGTGATAGGCAATTAGGGATTGATAACCCGTACTACCCGTGGCACACACGCCGTACCTATAATACGTTTTTGTACCCGTCATACACCCGAGGTACCCGCCAAAAACCTACGGTGCCCGACATACACCCGTGGTACCCGTTGTGCCGCTGTGGAACACGTGATAAACCCGTTATAGCCGGTACTCGCCCATTATACCCGTGGTACACCCATGTCACCCTTTATACACCTGTTAAACCCGTGGAAACTCCACCCGGCATAGCGTATATTTATATCTGGAACGGCAGATCCCCATAGAATATAGCTGTTCAGCGCGTTCAGTTTCACTCAAAATAAATAAAGAATCGACGAAATTGTAAAGTGCCATTCACGTGCTGAATCTCAAAGACACTTTTAATTAAACGGCATTGACTGGGGCATTGACTGGGGCAGAACGCCATTGACTGGGGGAGGGGGACGTTAAACGCCCCTAGTTATCTTCCGAACCAATGATCGCAGCGAGACGCGCAGGGCGGCAATCGAAAGCTCTCCCTGAGCAAATATAAAGTATACTCAAATATTCAAAATGAGGTCAAATGTCCGATCACGTTCAGGTCAAAGGTCAAAATCGACGTATTTGAGGTTATGGGCCATACTTTCCATCCAAAGCCTTCGATTACGACCATGGTCACCCAAAGTGCTGCCAAAAGTATGATACACATTCCGCATGGGCTAAAGTGAGATTGTTGGCTAAGATCAAGTTCAATGTCAAGTCACAAAAGGTTACTATGCTAAAAATATCTACGAAAGTCATGTAACACATGTTTTATGAGTTATTTTCCACGTAGAATTCGATAGTGATTGTCATTTTACCACCCGCTTTCATTTACGTGAAGTTTATGTCAAGTCAAGGTCAAGTTCAGGTCGCTGAAGGTCAAAACTTATAATTGATAAATATAAATAAAAATAGCATGTTTCTAGACCAGTTTTGTCTAAAACATACAGTGGTGTGGTGCCATTTATTTGTCTGTATCTGGTCAATAAAAGCCAAAACTGCAATTTGTAAACATGACGTCATGAGTTACCCGTACTTTAGATGCCATAAGTCAGTCAAAATCGTGATATCATTCTGAAATGTCGTATGGAAGTTTCTCATTGTGGTTCTCTGACATATATTCCGTTTTTTTTCAATATCTTTGAGAGAAAGAAATGATTTTGTGAGCATTTTCCTAAAACAAATTTTATTTGTATTTTGGGGGGTTAAAAACAAAAGTTTCAAACATCCGAGATAGTATCTTGTAGCTCTTACCATTTGCTATCTTTTTATTTTTTTTTGATTGCATTTTTCTCAAAATATGGCATTTGTACGGTCTGTTACATTTTAGCTGATTTTGGTGAAAAACGCGTGTGTAGTGACGTCACTAAATTCTATATAACTCGAAATTTGTCGACGAAATTGTTTTTTTTTCTTCACAGAAGACGTAAACGTGATTTCGAAGAAAGTATCTCTAGTTTCACGTTGATAGCTCTATTGGTTTTTGAGCTATTACGAAAATTCATCAGGGGGCGTTAAACGCCCCCCCCCCTCCCAGTCAATGGCGGGTTAAGCGAGTTCGAATCACGACGACGACGACGACGACGCTTCTTCACACTTATAGTTATAGATTACATAGGTATATTTAATATGGCTATTTTGATCTAAAAACGTCCATTATCATGCAACTGAGAGACCGTTTCCTATTCAGCACGTGTTATACTGATTTTACCAATAAATGCATGCGTTTATGGATCGTAATGTTGAAGCAAATGGGAAAAAACACCGGAAGTTGTATTGGACTGTTGCATGATAAAATATTTAATGGACTCTCGCCTGAAATATTGTTTATTGAACTGCTCTTTGGCTCGTCCAATAACAAATCTTGTCAGACGCTCGTCCATTAAATTATAATAATTGCATGAGCTTTGTTGAAAAACTGACTCGTGCTGCAAAATCGTGACAGTTAAAAAATGGCAAAATCTAACGAAGTTTCAAAACAATATAATATCAAGACTTACCTATAACCATGATGCATGGAATTGGACATATTTCAAGCTGCAATCTGGAAAATAAGGCCCAGGGAAATGAATGCCTAGAAAGATATGAAAATAATATGAAATGTACGGTACAATAAATATAGCATTGCCATAAGCGAATATCATTGTATATCTCCACCTATATAAGTAGAATTACTGAGCATGTTTATTGACCCTCATTAGATAGCAAATCATCGCCTAGCTTTGCTTTAGCTATTCATACTCAAAAGAACACATTTCTTTCAGGATATATTAAATTCATGATCAGAGTGATTTTAAAGAAAAAATAACGGAATCTCTTTAAATAACCATTGATTCCGATTCCGATTCCATCATTTTCTCAAAATTATTGAATCCACCTGATTCCAATTCCACCCAGATGCCAGCGTCGAATCGATTCCGATTCCAGTACAAACGGAATTGATTCCGGAATCGGATTCGATTCCACTGGAATCAAGCACAAGTATGCATGTAGCCTCAGTGATGTGTGCTCTGCTCCGCTCTGTTCTACTTTCTGCTTTGTTCTGCTCTGCCCCCCCCTTCTCTCACCACACAATACCGGGCACTATCAGCAAAGATTCGAGTCTCGCCGTTCATCCCGGCAGCGCGGTACGGGTCGGCAGCGCTCGTCCCCTTCGTGACGGCCCGACCTCACCCTCGGATCACGTGACCGCATACCGCGCCCGCCACTGGCCATCAATGGCACTGCAGACGGGTACCGGAGCGGGGGTACCCTGCAGAAACACTTACCACATCGCACCGTACGATCGTATACCCATCTGCCTGCCGCTGGAAACGGCAGCACGACCGAATGAAATGCAGCAGCTCGTCTTTTGGAATGGCAGATATCTGCGGTGTAAATAAGAGATACTTATCGTAGCCAGCACATAATATAATATGTACAGCTTTAATATTAATATGCAAGCTTTTCAATGGCAAAACAAAATGTTTGGATTACAATTTATCATAAACATCATATGTTAATGCAAATCTGACTAAGCAGGCATAGGTACCATTGATTCCAAAATAAGCGTCCCGCTGGGTTGGCCGGCACAGCAGTTAGTTTGTAGTGAATACCGGCCGTTTTGAATCGCCTGAAAGGTTAGGCTGTACGGTGCACAACAATGCTTGCGCGGAACAGCCTATACAGGCAGAGTGTAACGTCAGTGTAGCCAAGCTGTATAGGCTGTCCCGCCGAGGACTGCCTACCTCCCAGACCGACCGGGAATGGCGAGAATGCAGGTATTCACTACAGACTGTCGTCTAACCCAGCGGGACGCTTATTTTGGAACCAATAGTACCTACTTCACGAACTGAATGAATCACGAAAATTGATGATAGTCATTGTTGCATGTGTTACCATGCTCAAAGGTTTGTTATGGGTTTCCCAATTCACCCGCGCACTGCAGGGGGGGGGGGGGGGGGTTGATTTCCGCCCTCCCCCCCAGGTTTTTCGCAGATAGGGAAAAAACGGCTTCGCGCAGCGCCGACGGGTTTTGGCACACCTGGTAGGACATCAATTGCGCACACTTTGAAAAAAATAACCTCGGGTCATCTCAGGCAAGGTCACCAGACCAGGTCAAGTGACCCCACCTCCAAAAATGTTTGCAATTGTGCCAAAGTCAGAGCTTCTCACCGATCAGTTTGAAACTTACTGGATGTCATGAGGGCATAAGTACTTACAATTCGTTGATCTCGGAATTTTGATATCGGTGATTTAAGGTCAGGTCAATTTCGTAACCTTCCCATAATAAGTCAATGGGGAAATATGCAAATGCTTCCTATTTAAAGGATATGCATAATAAGTCAATGGGGAAATATGCAAATGCTTCCTATTTAAAGGATATGCATGATATTAGTCCAATTACTTATGGATCATGTTATTATAGGATACTCTTGATGATATAAGTGTATACAAGTGTAAGTTTTGTTCAGTGACCCTATGGGGTCATTTGAGGTCATGCGAGGTCACCATCACTTTTTTATCAATAACTCCCGACATAATGAGATAGAGAAGTAAAACAGACAGCAATGTGTTTGTCTCGTCGAGACACGTCTTCCTATATGCAACATGCCCTACTTGAGTCACCACTTGACCTTGACCTGAGGTCAAATTTTTAAGTTGACTTTTCAAGGTTACGATGTATATCATTCGAAGTGTCTTGAGGATATAAACACATTGGCGTAAACAGTTTTTCGTTATCTTTCTTAAGTAAAAAGTTAATAGCGAAAAACGAGTTTGCAAAAAAACAGCATTTTCCCCTTTTTTGACCTCTGGAGCCTCAAATATTGATCTGAGATAAAATTTGAGGTCACCTTGTCGATTGAAAATTGCACTGGCTGGCGTTTGATTGTTTCCGTTTGTTTATAACTAGCATAGTTTCCGAGATATATGGGAATTTCTGGAGCAAAGTCCAAAACAGGAAAACAAAACTGGAAAAGTTGACCTTTGATGACCTCTGTGACCTCAATTTTGACCTGACCTAAAAAAATATTGAAATACTTTCGATAGAACGTGTATCAATATATAAAATGCCCTTTTCTGATTGTCGCTACTTAGCGCAGTTTTCGAGATCTCACGGGGGCGGAAATCCCCCCCCCCCCCCTGCAGTTCGTGTTCGGCGCAAACCCCTGCAGTGCGAGGGTAAAGAACAAATAATATTTACGTTATTTTGTCTCAACTCTCAGCCATATTATACTTTAATGGACGAGCGCCTGAAAAAGATTTGTTATTGGACGAGCCGAATGCGACTTCAATAAGAAATATATCAGGCGCGAGTCCATTACATATTTTGTCATGCAACTGTTCGCCCGATCCAATAATCAAATAATTCATGACCAAATATGGTATGATCCAATAACAAAAGTGTTATTGGATCCCGTAGAGTACATTATCACTTCCGGTGTTTTTCCCATTGGTTTCAACATTACGATCCATAAACACATGCATGTATTGGTAAAATCAGTATAACACGTGATGAATAGGAAACGGTCTCTCGGTTGCATGATAATGCCTTCTATTTGACTTGCATCACTTATAACCACCAGCAACAGCAGCAAAAGTAAATCAATATGGACCATATATGTGGTGCAGTTTACACTCACCAATAATCCCCACATACATATTTTGTTTTTAAACATTTACGTGTCTGTATCCGTAGTAACAGACCATCATTTTAATGATAATTTTCACTCCGGAATTTAATCACAAATTATTAGCATCTACAAGTATATATTGTTTTGTCTTCAAACCCCTTGCGTTGACTAATATTGGAATTGGAAGGATATTACCATGCTTCTTGAAATGTATATATATATATATATATATATATATATATATATATATATATATATATATATATATATATATATATATATATATATATATATATATATATATATATATATATATATATATATATATATATATATATATATATATATATATATATATATATATATATATATATATATATATATATATATATATATATATATATATATATATATATAATATATATATTATATATATATATATATATAATATATATATATATATATATATTATATATATATATATATATATATATATATATATATATATATATATATATATATATATATATATATATATATATATATATATATTATATATATATATATATATATATATATATATATATATATATATATATATATATATATAAATATTATATATATATATATATATATATATAATATATATATATATATATATAATATATATATATATATATATTATATTATATATATATATATATATATATATATATATATATATATAATATATATATATGCCCCAGAGGGTAACGCAACCAATGCACAGTAATTTATCACGAATTCGTGCCCACTTATGTTTTCAGTTTTAACCTAACTTTTTACCAGGCGCGAGACACACATGTAAAGCATGCCACCCGAAAATCGCCCGAAAATCGCCCGAAAATCGCCCGAAAATCGCCCACTTTACAGCTGTGAAGATATCAGAATAGCGGCGCTCCTTTCCCGGGAATCGGGATAAGCCCTTGAAACGGTGGTGATCGCCTGCCAGGTGCATTAGGAGCGTGCAAAGTCACCTGCCACTGAATCGACCACTCATTGATTACACAATTTCCTGAACATACAGCAATCAAATTTCCATGATTTACGAGTCATATGAATGCAAGCAGGGTGTTATTTTCCCATAGTGTATGAATTGCAAGCAGGGGCGTCGCCCACCGGGTGGGCTTGGAGGGCTGGCCCCCCAGGATTGCTTCGGCCGGAGCCCTCACACCCCCCCCCCCGCCCGATTCGCTAGGATTGCATAATTAGCCTATCCCGCGCACTGCAGGGGGCTTTGCGCCGAACACGACTGCAGGGGGGGGGTTGATTTCCGCCCCCCCCCCTGAGATCTCGAAAACTACGCAACGTAGCGAGAAGCGGGAAAAGGGCATTTGATAGATTCATACATGTTCTATCGAAAGTATTTCAGTGTTTTTTTTAGGTCAGGTCAAAATTGAGGTCACCAGAGGTCATCAAAGGTCAAATTTTCAGTTTTCCTGTTTTAGGATATCGCTCCAGAAATTCCCATATATCTCAGAAACGATGATAGTTAGAAACAAACGAAAAAAGCAAACGCCAGCCAGTACAATTTATAATTGCTATGGTGTCCTCAGATTTGATCTCAGGTCAATATTTGAGGCTCCAGAAGGTCAAAAATGGAAAATGCCGTTTTTTGCTAAATCGTTTTTGCTATTAACCTTTTACCTAATAAAGATAATGGAAAACTGTTTACGCCATTGTGTTTATCTTTTCAAGGCGCTTTTGAATTATATATACAGTGAACATGTTAAGTTAACTTAACAATTGACCTAAGGTCAAGGTCAAGTGATGACCCAAGTAGGGCATGTTGCATATTGGAAGACGTATCTCGACGAGACAAACACATTGATGTCTGTTTTACTTCTCTATCTTCATTATGTCGAGAGTGATTGACAACAAAGTGATGGTGACCTCGCATGACCCTCAAATGACCCAATAGGGGTCACTGACAAAACTTACACTTGGATCATCAAGAATATCCTATAATAACATGATCCAGAAGTAATTGGACTAGTACCATGCATATCCTTGAAATAAGAAGCATTTGTATATTTCCCATTGACTTATCATGGGGAGGGTTACGAAATTGACCTGACTTAGGTCACCGATATCCAAATTCCGAGATCAAAGAATTGTAAGTACTAATGCCCTCCTGACATCCTGTAAGTTTCAACCTGATCGGTGAAAAACTCTGGCTTTGGCACACTGCAAACATTTTTTTGTGTTGGGGTCACTTGACCTGGTCTGATGACCTGACTGAGATGAACCCGAGCATATTTTTTTAAAAAGTGTGCGCAATTGATGTCCTAACAGGTGTATCAAAACCCGCGGCGCGCAAGCGCCGCCGTTTTTTCGCTATCTTTGAAAAACCTGAGGGGGGGGGGGGCGGAAATCAACCCCCCTGCAGTGCGCGGGCTATGGTGCCGGCCCCCCAAAACTTCTGGCTATCCCCACCCTCCCAACCCCTGACTGCCCCTCCCCAAAAAACCCTGGATGCCTTCCCCCCGCCCTCCCAAACCCCTGCCCCACCCCCCCCCCCCCCCCACCCCCCCTCTCGCACCCAAGTTTTGTGCGACGCCACTGATTACAAGCAGCGTCTCCATTGGCCATGATATCAGAATAGAGCGTTAATTCATATATTTCAATTATATTTTATCCATGAAATATTCAGAAAAAATTGTCTCAGGCTAAATTAATAATTGTAAGGCAGTTAAAATCTGTCTTCATTATATTTCGAACGTACCATATCCAAAAATGAAACCACAGGAATTGTCAAGCTTAACCCTATTTGTAACAGGCTCCTGGCTACCCCTATTTGTAACAGGGGGGGGGGCGGATTCGCCCCCCCGGAGATCTCGAGATCTACCCGTCCGATTTTCAAAAATGAAACGGTGTTTGGTTCCCCTCAACACGATCTACATTTATAAATAAATAATAAAATCTACATTTTGGATAGGGGGCAACAGGGGGGCCAAAAACACAAATTTAGTGGTTTTTTGATTCAACATAGCTTTCATGTTTATCGACCGATTTTAACACACTAATAGGAATCGATAGAGATTGATCGGAAATTGATATATGACGGTGACATTTGAAAATTCGGTGACATTCGGTGACATATATGACGGTGACATTTGAAAGCTTGGGATGGGGAGGGGGGGGGGGGGGGAGGGGCGGGGGGTTGCCCCTGACGCCCCCTGGATCCGCCAGTGTTTGTGCTCGTAAATCAGGTATCGCCATCTGCTCGGCTCGCTGAAACTCACCTTTTATAGTGTCAGGAAGACTGCTGGCTGACGCACTTTCAATGCAAACTTCCATAGACAGCCATACGCTTTCAATCACTAGATTAACCGATAAAATGATGTATATGCCAGTGACTTTTTTAAAAGTGACGTATATATATAAATTCTTATTTTGACATTTATCATTGTTTAATGCCAACATCGCATTTTGGTTCAGGTACGTATTAACAGATGCAGTCTGTTGTATGTTATGATGCATCATGGAAGTAGCACTAGCGTGGAGGACAATTTTCTGCAACCTTCAACAATGTTTTTACCAGGGAACAATGCGGATTTTTACGGGCCAAGTTGTCAAATGTGTGTCGCCGCAGCGCCAAAATCGCCGCAGCGCACCCGGGATCTGCGGCGCAGTCTATCCGCGCGACCGATCAGAAGATTAATTGCACCAAGAGGCGGTTTGCCACCTGATACATGCTGTGCCGCCATACAGGAATGTGCTGCCGCCTGGTGCATGCTGTTCCGCTGAACACTGAAGTAATGCGACACAGTCTACTTGTGCGCAATCGACGATTTCAACTTGTCACCAAGTGGGAAGGCCAGAATAGCAATGATAATAGTCATTGACACATTTCATCGCTTGGTGGCATTCAAAGACGAGCTGATTGGCACATACGCGTGGGCGGAATGGTGCGGGAGCGAGAACGAGTACAATATTTTGCTTTAAGCCATTCTGTCATCCGGTCTGGAATGACGAGCTTTTGACAGGAGACTTTTAAGACTGCACATTAAGTTTCCTAAAGAGTATTTTGGCAAAATATCTAATTAAACACTTGGATTGATTGATCCGTAAGGTTGCCTTGAATCGGAGTTCGGGCGGTGCTTGTCAGGTGGATGCGAGCTAATTGGTTAGCTTATCTGGCTGGTCCCGCCCTTTGGCACCTCCCACTCGGCCGACTCGACTGACCTCTCCCAGCGTTAGCCGAGCCGGTAACACCGGACATGGTGGGAAAATTGACCAGCTTGGGACAGGACGTGGACACTGGGGACTGTACTTAAACCGTGGATAATGACCTTCAGTCATTCATTTCAATGATATTAAGTGACAATCATATTTTAAGTATGCATAATTGATGCGTAAACAATTACATAAACATGCTCATCGTATGCCGCGAGTGTGGCAAAATGGTTTGTTAAGGAATCTTGCCTTATACATCTCATTTCTGTTCCATCAATCGACGTATGTAGATGAACACAACACCTGAATCTGTATATATATGATGGATGGCTGTGATGAGCATTGTGCAGATAAAAATCATATGGAAAAAGTAGCCTTTGCTCATGTTATTGTAATTAAAAAATATGATGAATTAATTAACCTGTATTACGCTTTGCGACTTCTTCAGGGCTAAAACAGAACCTTATACATCTAATTTCAATTTTATACTCTAATCTATTTGTATACATCAATCATTTTATCTAATTTTATATAATTGTATACATCAATCAGTATATATATTTTTTTAACTATTTGATTCACCATATAATAAACACTGTATTGAAATTTTGTCACAATAACAATATCAAAATATGCCACATCTTACCAACATTTTTCTCTTAACCAGAAATTTTCAGGTGTAGTAATTAATAATTACATTATGTCTCGTCCGAGTATTATCTTTGAGGCATCAGTGGTACACCAGACTCGTAGCACTGCAGTGCTGCACGTCGTAATTCTTCAAAGCTCAGTCGTTACCTTCACAATGCTGTCTGATTCCCCGATTGTGTCATGTGACTTCCATGCTCATTAGATTCCGCCTTTTTTCTGTCTGCGATCCGATTAAGCATTGATCGCACGCTTCGTTGGCGGTGTGGGACAACGTTAATCAACATCATCTTAGCATGATCGTGACACAAAAGCCACCGCGCTTAAATCACCCGCCGGCATGACGTTTATGCTGGTTTAGTGTTCCAGGGCGATAATTAACAACAACCTTCATCTGAAGACAGTAACAACGCTCCGAGAGTCCTTCTGTTCGAGTTTATAGCTAGATTACGGTATACATATTGGATATGTAATACGATATTGATTGTATATGTAAAGCCAAAATAGTACGCAGAGGCAATTGTAGGTTAATTTTTACGTTGTCGAGGGTTGGTTGATGACAATCTGCGATCAACACAGCTCCCTGTAACAGGATATGGTGTGAGTGAGCCTTCAAAAGGCCAAGCTTACAGTAAATGACTTAACCCTATTTGTAACAGGCTCCTGGCTACCCCTATTTGTAACAGGGGGGGGGGGGCGGATTCCGCCCCCCGGAGATCTCGAGATCTACCCGTCCGATTTTCAAAAATCAAACGGCATATTATTCCCCTCAACACAATCTACGTTTCTAAAAAATAAAAATTCTGAAATTTGTATAGGGGGCAATAGCGGGGGGGGGGGGGGGGGGGTCAAAAACTACAAATTTAGAGGTATTTGTGATCCAACACAGCTGTCATGTTTATCAACCAATTTTAACGCTACTAATGGGAATCGATAGAGAATGAATTGGAAATTAACATGTAATGATGACTTTTGAAAATTTAAAAATCATAGGCGTGTGCAGGTCACTCAATATGGGGGTGAAGTAAATGCGAAATAAAACTATTTTTTATGCATTTTTTTATATAAATGAAATGGTGTGTTATTGTGACATTAGACAAAACAGTTAATACACATATTTGTTTAATAGGCGGTACCAGGTCAGTGAAAAAAGAGGTCAAATAGGAAACAAAAATAGTAACCGCAGGCAAGTTGCTACCCACCACTATAAATAGGTTACTGATCGTAGGTAGTTCCTTTTTGCATGTTGTAATTCATGATAGGCGTATCCAGGATCCAAACTGGGGAGGTGTGAGACCTTTTGATAGGTATGGTATCCGCTATTATGATACTAGCTAGTCAACAGTGACTATTTCACCTACAACTTCAATTCACATTGCTTACCCCCTTTTTACCTATCTAGACTCGCCTATTATCTTATAATCGTTCGTAGAGTACCCTGTGGTGCATGTTTCATCCGAAAACTGCAATATGTTATGTCATTGTAGGTCCATGCATCTTAGTTTCCTTGCAATAATAAGACCCCCTTTCTTCCATTCCTGACCACGCCTCTGCAAACAAAATGACTTAATTTCCTCTCCTGTCTTCATGTGTACATATATCATTATAAACTAACCGTCCATTGCGCCGTAATCGCTAGCATATCGTCATCACCATGCCAGTCACCCCTTTTCATGTTCCTGAACACACCCCTGCAACTCTATATGTAATAAATTATGCAAATAATGGAAGGAGAAGCTATCTTTTACATCTTGATAGCTATAAATTCCCCTTACATTGCTCTATTGGCTTCCCGCCAAGCATTGAATACTTCCTGGACCCCCCCCCCCCCCTTTACAAGCCCTGCAACCACCTCTGCCATGCAATTTTTATGATATTTCATTAACATCGACTAATTTGCACTTGTTGCAATCACCGTAAACCGATGTAACTCCTTCATACTTGAGGCAGTTAGGAAGAAACCGTGAAGATCGCATTTCCGTATTATCGCCAAATGTCTCCGCAGAACCCTCCCAAAAACGTGCCCTGGAACCGCTTCTGTTCTGGAACGCAAAATTTTGAATCCATCTGCAAAATTCAATTCTAGGAAAAGTCTAAAAATGTAATGGGTCTGGTCTTAGCCGTTCGGGAGATATCTGCAAAAAAAAAACATGAGGGGGGGGGGGGGGGGGGGGAGGCGGAATCCGCCCCCCCCCTGTTACAAGTAGGATTAAGACACCTTACATTTGTAATGGGATTTTAAATACACAGAGTTTGCAAGGTTAAAATAGCTCAACATTTAAACATACAATATAAATAAATCGAATCGGCTACAAATCTAGAGTTAAGATATTTCTGAAAGTAACAGCAGAAGGTTAAGTATTGTGTTGATAAGGAGCAGTGTTAACACTTCATAAGATTAGGGAATTTTTCATTTCCATATACCAAGGTGCAAAAATGAACCCAAGAAATGTTTTTTGTTGTTGTATATATCAGATGGTTATGTTTGCCATAATGATGAAGTGAATATAAACTGGGATGATCAATAACATGGCAATATTTATTTTTTATGCAAACAATGGCCGAAATTATAATAGAGTTTTCGTTCTTACATCTTCAAGATTCCAATAATTTACGCCAAGAAATGTATGGTTGATTATAAACGTCAACGTATCCATCATATGGAAGTAAAAAGAAACTACGACGGAAACAACAAAAAGTAACTTATACAGGGTGTTCAATAAAGAATGTCAATTTTAAAATCGAAAGTGCAAGTAGTAAAAACCAGTACTAACCCGTCCGCGCCGCTGGACGATTACAGGTCAAGTGGTGGTGCAAGCCAGTGATAGGCAATTAGGGAGTGATTACCCGTACTACCCGTGGCACACCCTTCGTACCTATCATACGCTTTTGTACCCGTCATACACCCGAGGTACCCGTCAAAAACCTACGGTGCCTGACACACACGTGGTACCCGTTGTGCCGCTGTGTAACACGTGTTAAACCCGTTATAGCCAGTACTCACCCATTATACCCGTGGTACACAGCGGATAGACAGACAGACAGACAGACGCTTATCAAATAGTAATATAGGTAGACAGAGCACGTGCAAATTTACAAGTATTGTTGGAAATTGTTGGACATTTTGATTTCCAACACGTGGCATAGCCTTCACACAGCCAGTGAGAGGTGAAGATGCCAGACTCTCTCTCTCTCTCTTCGCGCCCGCCCGACGGCAAAATACCTCATATTCCAAATAGCAGTTATGGATGATCTCCAAATTCAGAAATTTGGGGTGAAATCGAAGTTGAATATCTGAACATTTGCATTTTTGTGATGAGATTTTCCTATCTAGCAAAACAGCTCCACGGCAGTACGCCAAAGTTCAATGCACTTTACGGGCATTTCAATGGAGATGGCATATGTCCCGGATCGCTTCTTCGTGGTCTATGGGGTCAGCCAGCTCCCGTACAGCCTGCGGCCGGTCCAGACTTAACAGGATGTTTGCTTAGCTCCACAGGGGTCACTGACAACAGAACTAGTAGCCTAGTGGTGATAGACGTGGGCTCCAGGCGGTCCACAGCTAATCAGTCAGACAACAGAACACTCGCCTGCGGAGCTTCAGCCAGGCTTCAGATGGGTTTGGGGTCGAACTTTAGCCTATTTGGTTACTAATCTTAGGATGAACCTCTCAGCTGCGATATTCTGACCGTATACCATGTGCTGAGCAAAGTATAGCCAAAAGTTTCACTTCAACTTCTATTTCCCCGAAATGTATGAATTTGGAGATCATCCTACTGCTATTTGGAATATGAGGTATTGTGTAGGGGTATAGTTTTATAAAAATGATTGTGAGTGCCCAAACATAAATATATTTTGCCCCCCCCCCCACCACAAAAAAAAACACTCCAGCATCCAGCGAAAACATTGGTCCTGTGTTTTCGTAGGTAGGGGAAAGTGGGGGAATTCGGATCACTGCGATGGCGAAACTCCAGTGAGTTTGATCATGCCGATGATAGAAAAGCAAATAACCAGTAACCTCATAATATATAAATACCGATAAGGCACTGCTCGGTATGATTGGTATTATCATTGCTGATGAAGCCTCAACAGGCGAAATATTCAACAGTATAATTTCGGTCCCAATTTATATATTTATGTATTATGAGGTTAGCTGGTTATTTGCTTTATTGTCATCAGAATTTGGACAACTTAACCCTATTCCCTGGGGGCGGCCAGAATTACGTTAACCTGCGGGGAGGGGGGGACAGATTCTCTCCCCCCAGATATCTCGAGAACCGCTCTGTCTATTTCGATGGAGAAAACGCCATTCGATGCGTTATGACCAGATCTCTCTTTTTGGACCCCGAAATTTTTGTTTTGTTTAAAAATGGGGGGCCAGGGGGCAAAAAATCCGATATTTTGGGGAGTTTTTTGAAAGGTCATTGCAGCCATGTGGCTCAACCGATTTGCATGCCTCAAACGTTTTTGAGCTTCAAATGTACTTGTCTTGAATATATCGAAAGACAAATAACAAAATAAAAATCATAGGCGTATTCAGGGAATGTAAAATGGGGGGATTTTCTGAAAAAAATATGTGCTGTTCGTGATTGTTTGGGACGTCATGAACGTCACATGTGGGCATTATATGCTGTAATTTGTTAAATTTGATATATTGCGCATAGGCGGATCCAGGAAATAACATGGGGGCACCATACGCGTAACGCTTTTATCATCTTACTAATTTGACGTTGGACCTCATTTGATGGTGGGTATCGCCTCCCATTTTTATCCTGAGTGCGCCTCTGCCCCAAAAATATGTACAATCCCAGTATATATGATGCATATTGCATTGTAATTGTTTCTGACGTATTGATTGCACTGCAAACCACGAAGGAAGTATGCGCCGCAAAACCGCATTCGTAACACCCTCCCAAAAACAGGAGCCTGGAACCGCCTCTGCCGGACCGATTTTTTCAAAATTTTGACACAACACGCGCCATTTAATTTGAAGAAAAGTCACAAAGTTTCAGGACGCGAAAACTAACGGTTTAGAAGCGGCAAGTGAAAACTACCGAAGGGGCAGAATCTGCCCGGCAGGGAATAGGGTTAAGCTTGACTGACGTCACCTAGCTGTGTCATTGTAATACGTATCCTCCATTGAGTTTCGGTAGATGCAGCTCCAAACCCTTGTACATACCCATTCTTCTTACGCCTAGTGACACTTGTCACCTCAGATTTAATGTTTCTTGTCCAATACATTTAGAGTGAGGTCATGTTAAAACTCTCGATCAGAAAAATAGTGAGGTAATTTGGACCACCCTGATCCGAATGGCCCTATAATGAACGTAGGTGGTAACCTACGTTCCAACCAGACTTGTCAATGATTCATATTTGTCATGAGTCGATTCACAGTGATTCACGGACCATAATGAATGATTCAATCATGATTCAATCACTCAACATTACCATAATGAATGATTCAATCATGATTCAATCACTCAACATTACCATAATGAATGATTCAATCATGATTCAATCACTCAACATTACCATAATGAATGATTCAATCTTGATTCAATCACTCAACATTAAAGGGAAGTGTCGACTCCTTTGTCTAACTCCTTTGATTTTGAATGTGCGACTCTAAGATTTTATGAGCGTGATAGGGAGGTCATGCTCTACCTGTGTGCCAATTTGCATGCACATCAGAATAGTCTGCTGTTTGACCTTAAACATATGACCTGCTCTAACTCCTTTGATTTTAAATGTGCGACTCTACGATTTTACCAGAATGATCACTAGGTCGTGATCTATCTGTGTACCAATTTTGAAGCCAATCCAAATAGTCCACGAATGTATTTCCGAATGTGAATGTGAATGTGAGGCAATTGGACACGCGTGTTGTTTATTTTGATTATAAAATTATATTTATCATATTTATTATAATTGTAAATTCCAAGTTCCAAAAGCATTAATGACTTTACGTTTCACTTTCTTAAGCGAATAGAACATTTATTTTGATTTTGCATTAGGATTATTTTTTATAAAGCATGATGTGGAATAAAGCGGCGCCGATGCGACAGTGATATTTGGGACATGCGGAGGTCATGCAAATGTTTGTTTATGATTTAGTTTTTGATATGGTATAGCCTAGAAATTAGGAAAAGGTGGGTACCTTTTGATAATTTTTCGTGTGAAAAAGGTGTGCGTGTACTGTGTGGTTTATGAACCAAAGTATGAGTTAGTTACCTTTTCTAAGTAGTTAGGTACCTACCCTTAACCCTACCAGTTCCAAGGTATTCACCTAGTTAGGGTTGATTGAACAGTGGCTTTGTGCCCACTGGAGTTGGACACAAAGCCTCGCTTTCTTTACGCATAGATGAATTACAGGCTACAGCTCAGGGCACAGAGCTCATATAATTGGCCATTAAGTGCCTGGTTTGTCCCCAGGGCACAGATGAATGCTGGGCCGCTGGCATATTTTGTAGACAGTTTATGCTGTCCGACCAAAAAAGAATGATTCTTTGAGCAATGAATGATTCAATCAGCCTATTTTCTCTGTATGAATGATTCAATCAGTGACTCACAACAGGTTTTCGCATGAGGTGAATCGATTCATGAGTCATTCATTTGAAATAAGAATGATTCAATCAAAAGTAGTCGATTCACATTGAATCATTGACAAGTCTGGTTCCAACCTCTTCTTATAACCTCGGTCGACACATGCGAATAACAACAGCCCAGTACCTAACAAAGTTATATTTTATGCAAAATATCTTGATCTTGTGCATTGAACACTTCAAAATGGAGACTAATAAAGAAACATAGGGAATAGGTACATGAACATTTGGGTCATCGGTCCAGAATACGTATTTCTGAGCACATTGTTTACACGAGCGTGGTCGTTTGCACAAAACAAAGAGGGCAAAGGCGTCGAAAGGGTGCAATCGGTGATAAGGAACACCACCGGTCCAAATTACTCCGTTCCGATACTTCGAGAGACATTAAAGGACCTTAAAAAATTCACCTTTAAAAAAATGTCAGAAATGATTGAGAGAAGCTAGAAATGAATTATCATGTTACTTGTAAGCCATACAAATATATATGAATGCGGAAAAAGCAAATTATGTCAGTTATTTGGTTCAAATTCAGCTGTTTTCCTCTGAATGGAGGGAATTAATACGAAATCAGGACATCTGCACGTGCGTGAAGTATAATTTCCCCAAGAATATTTCTGATACAAGTGTTTGTAGACAATTTTAGCGATATATCTCTCAAAGTTCATTCGTGCAATGAAGGGAATAAGGTACTGAAACAGCATGTTCTTGTCCAGCGCTATATATTTCAATGTTTATGATACTTATTCCCCAAGCCATACGTTATAATCATACGTCAAATCAGCCAATCAGCGATGGGAGCCCACGACGGATAGTCGTTCCGGCTTCTAAGGCCATTTTTAGCCAATCTAGTAAGCCAATTTTAATTAATTAAGGGGTTTCTATGAAGATGTGAAAGCTTCTCAAGTCCATTTTCGAGCATGGACCTTGGCTATCTCAACTCAAAACCCTATGTTAAAGGTGAACTGTTTCCTTTAATGTGTCCTGTCAACAATATTCCCATTGCCGCGACATTGACACCTGGTGATGTCAGAGTAACTATTTCTCCTTACGATCAATGGTGAAGATGATCAGTCATCGTCATAATTATTTTAAAAAAATGACGGTTTGTTGAATTCACATTTTAGATTAGTAATTGCAAAGCAACATTTCTACAATATATGCATGCGGCCCGCGGACGTCGCTTATGTCGGGCATCGTAGATATCGTGATTTGAAATGGATCGCAGCTCTGGATTTGACCAGAAGGGTGATGGCTCAAATTATTCCAGTGGTCCAAATTCCCCACGTTTACTTCCCCCCCCCTATGTACTTCTTGCTGTGAATTGCTCAACACATTGATTGACTGGAAAATGGAAACAGCTACGATCGTTTACACTAAATATGAAGATAACTTTTAGTGTCCTTTGTCGCCTGTATATGCGTTTTTTTTAGTTTACCGTTTATCGGTTACAATATTCACATGTCATTGATGTGTCCGTTCCGAGTACATCGTCTCAATCGTTATCAAATCCAAAATGCTTTCGTTCGTCTTTCAGTCCGGACGAAATAACGCTTCGGGTCCATACTCCTCAGTACATAGAATCAAAAATACGAAGACCATTCTTCAAGGACGAAGGACCTGTTTCGTTTCGGCCCGGCAGCGACCTCTATAAGGACGCTGCCAAAGGTCACTGAGGTCACTTGGGGTCAATCACACTTCTTTGAGCTATGTTAACTTTGAACGAAATTACTTTCAGCGATGAAACTGACCTCATGGCGCTTGTCGACCCAAATAGATTAATATGCAACCCGACGTATACTTGACCTCAGAGTTCCCTGGTAACCTTTACCCAAGGTCAAACGTTGGTTTGACAATTGTATTTGTAAAGGTACATGGACGTTGAAGTCAATACATATGCAACGAACATTTCCAGCATGAAATAAAACAAGGTTTAAATAAACAATGTTCAGTTTCTTGACAGCTAGTGCCATGGTAAAATGTATTATGTGACTTACTGAAAGGAGAAGTGCGATCAATAACGGCTAGGAAGGTTTCAAACTGATGGTTCGCATACAACCCTACTGCTCAATCATTAAAGTTGTATGAACATCTGACGATCAGCGAAATCCTGATCTTAAAAATACTTTAGTTTTCATTATTATTCATTTGAAACATGTTCTTGATTGTGGGTGCCGAAAGACTATTGTGGGTGCCCATTTCAGCTTTGTGAGTACCCTGGCACCCACAAAGAGATAGGAAACCACACCCCTGGATTTTGACGTCGGGCGCGAGGAGGGTAGTCTGGCATCTTCACCTCCCATCTTGCACTGGCTGTGTGAAGGCTATGCCACGTGTTGGAAATCAAAATGTCCGACAAACTTTCAACAATACCTGTAAATTTGCACGTGCTCCGACCATTTTTACTACTTGTACTTTTTATTTTGAAATTGATATTCTTGATGAAACACCCTGGATGTCATAGTATCAAGTCAAATAATGGTGAGGAAAAAAATGTCCATTGCTTAACCATATTCCCTGCGGGCGGCCAGAATTACGTTAACCTGCGGGGGAGGGGGCAGATTAGCCCCCCCCCCCGATATTTCGAGAACCCTTCGGTCGATTTCGATAAGAAAAACGCCATTCGATGCGTCATTCCAAGATATCTCTTTTTGGAATCCGAAATTTTTGTTTTGTTTAAAAATGGGGGACCGGGGGCAAAAAATGCTACTTTTTTGGTGTTTTTTGAAAGGTCATTGCGGCCATGCGGCTCGACCGATTGTCATGCTCCAAACGTTTTTGAGCTTGAAATGTACTGGTCTCTAATATATAAAAAGACAAAAACAAAATAAAAATCAAAGGCGTATTAAGGGAATGTAAAATGGGGGATTTTCTGAATAAACAAATATGTGCTGTTCGTGATTGTTTGGGACGACATGAACATCACATGTGGGCATTATATGCTGTAATTTGTTAAATTTGATATATTGCGCATAGACGGATCCAGGAAAAAAACATGGGGGCACCATGCGCGTAACGCTTTTATAATCTTACTAATTTGAAGTTGGACCTAATTTGAGAGTGGATATTGCCTCCCATTTTTGTATTCTGAGTGCGCCTCTGCCCCAAAACTATGTACAATCTCAGTATCTATGATGCATATGGCATTGAAACTGTTTCTGACGCATTTATTGCACTGCAATCCACGAATGAAGTATGCGCCGTAAAACCGCATTCGTAACACCCTCCCCAAAACAGGAGCCTGGAACCGCCTCTGCTGGACCATTTTTTTCCAAATTTTAACACAACACGCGCTATTTAATTTTGGGAAAAGTCGCAAAGTTTCAGGACGTTATCTATAACGGTTTAGAAGCGGCAAGTGAAAAACCACCGAGAGGGGCAGAATCTGCCCCGCAGGGAATAGGGTTAATAATCATTTGCTTTCTTTTTTGCCTGTGGTAGAGGTGTAACATGTGAATCCTTTAACTGGCCACGTTTTTGTATTTTATTAAAAGCAAATTAATAAGTTCTAACATAGTCGAGACATGAAATACATTGACGCAATATGCACATCATTATTGCTTGTTTCCGGTGATATATAAATATATATGATTTAAAATAGAATGAAATCACTAGAATAATATTTCACAAATTTAGCAAACAGTGCATTCTCCCTATTTGTTCTGCTTATTTAAGTTTGATGAAGATGGCAACGTTAACATACATTATACTCTATAGAACTAGTGCGTATTATAACTCTTACTTCCTTATCCCCTGACAGTTTGCATTCCATCTCAACCCACCTCCATCCTTTAACATTTCCACCCGTATCCGTATACGTGCTTACCTCGATCCCTAGTACCATCAGCTCCTCAGAACTAGCAGAATCATGCTACTGTCACGGCCGTCTAGGAATAGCCCACGCGAGCAGCGGTCTGTGTGACGAGCATGATTGATGCTGTCATTGCGGCTGAAGTCAATGTGCAGACGGTAAATCGTCGTCAAACAATGCGCTGAAAAATGACGGCTGCCCAGACGACCGAATTCCGCCGCGCCCGAGATCCTGTAATGACGTCACTGGAGCTGTTTGGCAGAATTTGACGGAATTTTATTTGGCGATTATGGTAGCGAATGCTGGCAGAGTTTGGCGACCTTTGGGGTTGTGTGGTGAGGAACGGGCTAGCACAGGCAATGGCTTGTCGAGATCGTTCATAGGTCCTCACAGAGATTGACCCAGGGAAAGTTGAGAATGAAAAAAGTTACTATTCCCGATATATGTTGGGGACGAACACTTCATGAATGTACCGGGCGTTCCAGAATAAACAGGCGGATTTAAAATTGTTTATTTCATACTCTAATGGCGCAAACAACGCAACCAAACCATCGTTGTGTAGCTTATTCCATGCCATATTAGGTGGCAATAGTCACTCCTCTATTTATGCTTTACTGGCAGCTTCAGATAACGTGTTCTATGTGGTCGCCTTCGCGTTCCAAACCCAGAGATGCGCGCCGCCGTGCTGCTTCCAGAGCGGCACGGCAGGTCTCTGGTCTCACACTCCGCACTGCGGTCTCCACGGGCTTCTTCAGTTATTCGATGGAACCAGGGTTCGTTTTGCATACTTTGGACTTGAGATGGCCCCAGAAGAAGAAATCCATAGGTATGAAGTCTGCCGAGTTTGCGGGCCAGCTGTGGCCCGGTGGGTCAGCCGTGGGTTTGCGGGCAGGCAAACCAGCTACTGAAACGTGTCCGTGACTGCTTGTATTTCTGAGTCAACTTTTGATGAACTGAACTTTGTATGACATTTTTATGATTTTGTAGTTGTAAAGAAACAATTTTGGATCCGTTCTTGTGATTCTTTGCGCTGTACTTTTGCCACAGCCAAGTTATTGGTCCAGACGGCGCAAAGATTTGCACGGGCTCCGAAGGAGGGCTTCCCTTGCCTTTTGCCACAGCCAAGTTATTGGTCCAGACGGCGCAAAGATTTGCACGGGCTCCGAAGGAGGGCTTCCCTTGCCTTTTGCCACAGCCAAGTTATTGGTCCAGACGGCGCAAAGATTTGCACGGGCTCCGAAGGAGGGCTTCCCTTGCCTTTTGCCACAGCCAAGTTATTGGTCCAGACGGCGCAAAGATTTGCACGGGCTCCGAAGGAGGGCTTCCCTTGCCTTTTGCCACAGCCAAGTTATTGGTCCAGACGGCGCAAAGATTTGCACGGGCTCCGAAGGAGGGCTTCCCTTGCCTTTTGCCACAGCCAAGTTATTGGTCCAGACGGCGCAAAGATTTGCACGGGCTCCGAAGGAGGGCTTCCCTTGCCTTTTGCCACAGCCAAGTTATTGGTCCAGACGGCGCAAAGATTTGCACGGGCTCCGAAGGAGGGCTTCCCTTGCCTTTTTTGCGTTAATGGTGATCCATTTTGTTGTTCATTTTCTTCCGCTTTTTAGCTTGTTCAGGATGTTGGTGCTGCCTGTTTCCATAAATTTTCGCTCTATGCTTAAAATAATGTTCCTCGATAGTCCTTTCTTGCTTTTGAAATGGCTGTGCAACTTTCTCTGCGTTCCGACGATAAAATTTGTCTCAAAATGCAATTTTACTATTTTTCCATTGGCGTCTGTCTGGTACGGCTGCATGTGAATACAAACTGTATTAAACAAAATATCATTCATTTGTTTATAAGTGGGTGCATGTAATTTTTCACAAAGTTTTATTTTGACTTCCCTAGAAGAAAATAAAATGCGCCTGTTTTTTTGGGAACGCCCTGTAATTAAAACTTTAACAGTATCTTAACAAAAAAACATGACTAATATAAACTCCCGAGAGCTTGTTTGGTTATTGTGTGTAGAGCGCTATTGAACTTTTCGAGGAAAATATATAACACAAAAAAGCAATATTAATTATACGACGCATGAATTTCTTATATAAATAGGGTATTTTTGCAAGTGATGCATTTTAACAGATACGCCTGTGCGATTTATGTCAACAAAACTGCAGCATAGAAGTACTTATGATGTGCACGTGCAACATAATTTACGCCAATCAAATATAGCTGATATTTCAAAGCAGATTTGTCGAAATCGCATACCTATGTAGACGCTTAATGGCAACTATAAATACTTTTTAAGAGATATTGCAGAGCTCAAAAGCCCCTGGTGCACGATACACACTAGAACGATTTCTGGAACGAAGTGACTGATTTGACAGCCAGAAGAGCACCTATTACCGGAATCCTATGACTCGAAGTCATTGACAGGTGGCGACGGTGCAGTGGCATGTGGATTCACCATTCTGTATCGACACATGATTGACACAGTGGTCGACATATGTATGATCCGACGAAACATACGTCATGCAAGAATGCGAGGATTTTAAATTGTTCCTGTCATTCGCGGTTTGCATGCGCGATGGTTGAACACAGCCTTTTCTGATTTTAAAGTTCAGTGAGTTTTAGTAAAAAGCGAGGAAAGGCAATAAATCTTGACCAGACAGAATACAAAAATCAGCTTTAGACATGTGCTGACAAAACAATGACGCTTTCTCGGTCATCATGTGTCTTGAAGGTAATGCTAGCTTAGCTAGCATATAAATGATCAATTCACAGCTCTATTTTACGAGTAGTACCCAGAAACTTCCTTGGCAGCTTTGATACACGATATTGCCACTGACATGGCGAAGTTTATCTCAGTACCTAGTTGAAGTATTTAACTTCATTCGCGCCAAGTGCGTTAAATTGAAGCAAATATTCCATTTACATGTAGTGTGTGGTCCTATAAACATCACCAACAAGAATATTCGGAAATTTGACATTTAATTTTGTTTTCTGAGGCAAGTATTTAGAGAGAAAAAAAAAGCTGGTAGTCATATTTAGAAAAATTATTGTATTTTCCCTGAGCAAATGAGAGACAATCTCATTTGAAATGCATTGCTTGTTTTTGCGTTGGTCAGGACTAGAAGCCTGGTACATGTTTCTTTGGTGATTCATGCAGCAAGTGAGTTCTTGGGAGTTTGTTTTGCTCCATTATAAAGATATGATAGAACCTACCACAAACACGGAGCCTCAACATTACCTAACTGAGAAAATATAACTGTATGTTTCGTGAGTGCTTGCAAGCTACTTATGGGCCAAGTAGAATGCTATGGTTATGTGTTTAGCCTCAGAACTTAAACATGATATGCATTTCGGCTTAACTGTCTTGTGTACCAGATTTTTAGGAGTCTGGAGAACGCAAATATGCATTTTTCGTTCGCTAACTTGGGAAACAGTGTTCGCTAGTGGTTTGGTCTTGTTATTCTCAACTCTTAGCAATCCAACCAACTTCTAACACTGTTGAAAGTGAAAGACGACTTTTCAGAAGCTCCATTTCTTGGGTGAGGAATTTGCATTGCACGTGTAAATTATTTTGATGAATTTGGAATGTTGTAATGGCAGCAAGTATAAGAGTAGGATGTTCTTCTTCGAGCATATGTTATGAAGCATGTTCACTACCATGCACTGTTGATTGTCGAGAGAGGCGATCACCAAAGGGAGGCGATGTTTCGTTTCATCAGGAGCATAATATTTTCAACCAAACACGGTTCCAATATCAACGATGTAAATCGGCAGTCACGTGGAATATCCGCTTGGCACTGATGAGGTGCGTGCCGTTTAATCCTGCACGATTTGCTGCGGTACCCAGCATATACGCCACCTTTCCTCTACGCAGGCCTGTGTTTGACGCTTCAAACGAACAAACTGACACCAGTGGTCTCGCCGGCTGAGTTAGGAGCTATAATATAACGAGATCGAAAGCTTCTCACGGTATAACAATTCGTGGAAAAGAAATTGCGACACGATTTCCCACCTACTTGAAATTTGAGCTCGCAAAGCTAAAACACCGCACAAAAGAAGTCCTCATATAGTCTTGCGACCCTCCCAGGCTTTCGATGGTCAAACACTTCGGCGTGCTGCTGTATGAGCATAAATTCAACCGTTCCGTAATCCCCTGCCAAGTTTTCTGTCGACTTTTCACCTGTGTCTGGGGATTTTTTTTCTCGGGTGCCAGCGTCACCTCACGGCCTGGTGACTAATTGGCCGGTAAATCACCAGATTAGTCCGTCTGACCACTGGAGACAATCGCCTCCGCTGCCGGCCCAGCGCCGGATGATATCAGCGGCCCCATTTCCAGCCGTCTCCCCGCCCCCGCCCCCGCCCCCGCCCAGACACGCCAGGGGGCAGTCCGCGCCCACTCAGTCCGGGTCGTACAGTCTGCCGTCCCCACGGCGAGATATCCACGGCGAGACGTCCGCGGGGCTCTCCGAGAGAAGCGAACCCACGCCACTTTGGCTCCTCTGCGGCAATCGCGGCTCACCGGTATCCTCGCGGCGATCGCGGTGCGACGGCGGCACCAGACGGGCGGGCCGCTCGGCGGCGGCGGCGGAGCGGTGGCGGCGGCGGCGGCGGCGGCGGAGCGGCGGCGAGACGGCAGTGCACGCGGAGCGGTGCTCCCGGCGCGGCGCGGCACCGGGCGCCCCCTACTGGCCGCGCGCGCGGACGGGGCGCGCTGCCCTGCCGTCTGGCCTACCATGCGCCGTCAGTATGAGGGCGCGACTGGCCGTGCTTCAGCTGATGCGACTATTCATCATCGTCGTCTGCCTCACGCTCATGGTGCCCGCCGACGGACTCTGGTGGTGAGTGTGACCAGGGTGGTGATTGTGAGCAGGGGTGGTGAGAGTGAGAAGGGGTGGTGAGAGTGAGAATGGATGGTGAGTGTTTGCAGGGGTTGTGAGTGTGAGCAGGGGTGGTGAGTGTGAACAGGGATGGTGAGTGTGAGCAGGGGTGGTGTGTGTGAGGAGGGGTGTTGAGTGTGAGCAGGGGTGGTGAGTGTCAGCAGGGGTGGTGAGTGTCAGCAGGGGTGGTGAGTGTGAGCAGGGGTGGTGAGTGTGAGCAGGGTAGTGAGTGTGAGCAGGGGTGGTGAGTGTGAGTAGGGGTGGTGATTGTGAGTAGGGATGGTGAGTGTGAGTAGGGGTGAGTGTGAGCAGGGGTGGTGAGTGTGAGCAGGGATGGTGAGTGTGAGCAAGGGTGGTGAGTGTGAGCAGGGGTGGTGAGTGTGAAGAGGGTTGGTGAGTGTCAGCAGGGGTGGTGAGTGTGAGCAGGGATGGTGAGTGTGAGCAGGGGTGGTGAGTGTGAGCAGGGGTGGTGAGTGTGAGCAGGGGTGGTGAGTGTGAGCAGGGGTGGTGAGTGTGAGCAGGGGTGGTGAGTGTGAGCAGGGGTGGTGAGTGTGAGCAGGGGTGGTGATTGTGACCAGGGTGTGTCTGTGGTGTGGTTGCTTTTACGCCTCTTTTGTAAGCCATCTGTTTTATCTAAGTGACGTGGGCTCAGAATGGCCATAGTACTGTGGATGTGTCCCGAAATAATACATGAACATGAACATGAACATAAACATGAGAAAGGGTGGTGATTGTAAGTAGGGGTGGTGAGTGTGAGTAGGGGTGAGTGTGAGTAGGGTTGGTGAGAGTGAGCAGGGGTTGTGAGTGTGAGCAGGGGTGGTGAGTGTGAGCAGGGGTGGTGAGTGTGAGCAGGGGTGGTGAGTGTGAACAGGGATGGTGAGTGTGAGCAGGGGTGGTGTGTGTGAGGAGGGGTGTTGAGTGTGAGCAGGGGTGGTGAGTGTCAGCAGGGGTGGTGAGTGTGAGCAGGGGTGGTGAGTGTGAGCAGGGGTGGTGAGTGTGAGCAGGGTGGTGAGTGTGAGCAGGGGTGGTGAGTGTGAGTAGGGGTGGTGATTGTGAGTAGGGATGGTGAGTGTGAGTAGGGGTGAGTGTGAGCAGGGGTGGTGAGTGCGAGCAGGGATGGTGAGTGTGAGCAGGGGTGGTGAGTGTGAGCAGGGGTGGTGAGTGTGAAGAGGGTTGGTGAGTGTCAGCAGGGGTGGTGAGTGTGAGCAGGGGTGGTGAGTGTGAGCAGGGGTGGTGAGTGTGAGCAGGGGTGGTGAGTGTGAGCAGGGGTGGTGAGTGTGAGCAGGGGTGGTGAGTGTGAGCAGGGGTGGTGAGTGTGAGCAGGGGTGGTGAGTGTCAGCAGAGGTGGTGAGTGTGAGCAGGGGTGGTGAGTGTGAGCAGGGGTGGTGAGTGTGAGCAGGGGTGGTGAGTGTGAAGAGGGTTGGTGAGTGTCAGTAGGGGTGGTGAGTATGAGTAGGGGTTAGTGTGAGCAGGGGTGGTGAGTGTGAGCAGGGGTGGTGAGTGTGAGCAGGGGTTGTGAGTGTGAAGAGGGTTGGTGAGTGTCAGCAGGGGTGGTGAGTGTGAGCAGGGGTGGTGAGTGTGAGTAGGGGTGAGTGTGAGCAGGGGTGGTGAGTGTGAGCAGGGATGGTGAGTGTGAGCAAAGGTGGTGAGTGTGAGCAGGGGTTGTGAGTGTGAGGAGGGGTGTTGAGTGTGAGCAGGGGTGGTGAGTGTGAGCAGGGGTTGTGAGTGTGAGGAGGGGTGGTGAGTGTGAGCAGGGGTGGTGAGTGTCAGAAGGGGTGGTGAGTGTGAGTAGGGGTGGTGAGTGTGAGTAGGGGTGGTGATTGTGAGTAGGGGTGGTGATTGTGAGTAGGGGTGGTGATTGTGAGTAGGGGTGGTGATTGTGAGTAGGAGTGGTGATTGTGAGTAGGGGTGGTGATTGTGAGTAGGGGTGGTGATTGTGAGTAGGGGTGGTGATTGTGAGTAGGGGTGGTGATTGTGAGTAGGTGTGGTGATTGTGAGTAGGGGTGGTGATTGTGAGTAGGGTGATGAGTGTGATCAGGGGTAGTGAGAGTGAGCAGGGGTGATGAGTGTGAGCAGGGGTGGTGAGTGTCAGCAGGGGGGGTGAGCAGGACGGGACTTGTGGTGAGTGGAGGGGACACGCCTCTCCTCAGTGTGTATGTGGCTGGTTGCTTGGAGGGCCGCCGTATCGCCGGGAAGGAGCTGTTGACGTACCGGTGGGTCGGTCAGCTGTCAGAGAAGAGAATTTCTTAATTAATGGAAACTTATGTGGTGTATGGTTTAATGAAACACGTGGGGAACCCGTTCGCTGTCTCGTTTGAAGCGGCGACTGCCCCCGGGACAAAAGAGCTGCAGCTCTCGGCGGTTCGAGTGGCTCAGTTACAGGCCCTGTAGGCCCTGTTCACCCCTGTAGAGCGCTGGGGTTGGAATCCATGGGTTCCTGGTTCGATTCTGGTTACCGGCGAAGTCTTCTGGCCTCCACGCTGGGGTAGGCGTCGTCAGAGATGCCGTCGATACAAGATGCAACCAGTCGCGTAGTTGTAAAGCACTAATACCACCACCAAGAAGCAGGTCGCCGTGTATAGGGGGCTGCTCGCTGAAACAAAAACATCCTGAGTAGAAGGGCTTGAGCTGAAGTGGTGAAGTGAATAAGTGAAGAAGTGGTGAGTTACTGGAATACCTCGATACCATATCTCGGCATTAGGATAACTGCGAGCGAACTGCACATTGGACAGATGATTGTTTCCTGAGGGGACGGTAACTTGCTTGGAAGAGCGGTGTCTCGCTGAACGGCGTGTGGCTTCTCTATGTCGGCAGCGATGTTCTGTCGAGTGGGAGTGGTTGATAGTAACCGGCTATTAGTTCTGGTTTACTTAGAAGTCCACAACCAGCTGAGCTGTCCAGGGTACTAGAAAAAAGAGCGATCCTACTCTTTTGAGGGAAGGCTATCGAAGAACTGCGTCGCAGAGATTGCATAATTTAAACCCTTGCCCGGGTAAGGGGGGGGGGGGGGGGCACCCACCCTCTTCTACCCACAACTACCCACAACTGTCACCCTACTTTTGAACAATTTGACACATACTCTGAAAATGTTGAACTTCTATCCCACATGATCCGTGACCTATGGCCTGTTCCTCAAGGTCATGTCAGGCGCAACTGGCGTCCCGTAGTATCGATGCTTGTAACTTGTGCAGTTTCCGAGTGTTTGTTGTTCAGGAGCACAGGTGTTTCCAGGTGACAGTTGTGGTTTTCACTGAGATTGTGACCTCGATTGACCTTTTCAGAGGTCAACCGAGGTCACTGACCTCCGATGACCTCAGATGACTTGTTTTGCTTCTGGCAGTTTCTAGGACGTTTTGTGACGCTTCCTTAACCCGGCAGTCACTGGGGTATATTCTGTAACACGACTCACTGGGGGGGGGGGGGGGGGGGCTTTTTTTAGCCCCCCCCCCCTGGTATCTTCAGAACCAATGATCGCAGCGGGACGCGCAAGGCGGCATTCGAAAGCGCTCAATGAGAGAAGCCTAACGCAAACTTAAAAATGTCAAATTAAGGTCACATGTCAGGTCACGGTCAAGTCAAACGTCAAAATCGAGGTATTTGAGTTTATGGACAATACTTGCCATCCATGGCCTTCGATTACGCCTATAATCACCCAAAGTGATGTCAAAGGTATGATACATATCCCACATGAGCTAAAGTGAGATTGTTGGAAAAGAGCAAGGTCAAGGTCAGGTCACAAAAGGTTACTACACTCAAAATATCAACGAAAGTCATGCAGCACATGGTTTATGGATGCTTTTACGCGTAGAATTCGATAGTAGAAGTCATTTTACCATCTGACTTCATTTACGTGAAGTTAGTGTCAAGTTCAGGTCAAGTTCAGGTCACTGAAGGTCAAAATTTTAAATTGATAAATCGAAATAAAAAAGGCATGTTTCTATATCAGATTTATCTAAAGAAAACAGTGCTGGCATTTATTTGTCTGTATCCGGTCAATAAAATCCAAAAAACGCAATTTCAAAATCTGACGTCATGATTTACCCATACTTTATATGTCATGGAAGTTTAAAAAAAATGATATAATTTTGAAATTTGGTGTGGTAGTTGCCCATATGTTGTTATCTGATATATATTCCGGTTTTTTCAATATCTTTCAAATATTTGATTTTGTGAGCATTTTTTCAAAAAAAGTTGTTTTTTTGAAAATTTTGGGTCAAAACCCAAATGTTTCGAAATTTCGAGATAGCCTGTTTGTAGCCCTTGCAATGTTCTACCTTTTAGAGTTTTTCGATTGCATTTTGCTTCATATGCGGCATTTGTAGGGCCTGGCAAAATTTAGCCGATTTTGGTGTCAAAATCGTGTTTAGTGACATCACTAAATTCACTATATCTCAAATAAATTCTGACGAAATTTTTTAATTTTTTCTTATAATGTGTAAAAATGATGCCCGGATAGGTACTGAAAGTTTGGCGTCGATATCTGCATTAGTTATTGAGATATGCCTAATATTCCTAAGGGGGGGGGCTAAAAAAAAGCCCCCCCCCCCAGTGACTCGCGGGTTAAAATCTGGGATCCATTTTACAAAATTATATGTTCTACTGGGGTCATGCGCTTCCACAGGTCAACCGAGGCCACTGACCTCAGTTGACCTGACATGACCTTTTTGGGATTTGGCAGTGTCTAGGACATTTTGTGACGCAGATTTCAAATTTGGTACCCATTAATCATAATCATGTGCTCATTCACGATTCTAGCTCGATTAAATTCCATTTTTACGCATTTACAATTTGTATGACGTTTGGGTCATTTACATGACCTCAGAGGTCACATAATGACTTAGGACATTAAAACCGGGTATCAATGGCTTCCTCTCGTGACAAGAAATACGCTCGTTGGTTAATCGAATCTCTAGCCAAATTAGGGGAGAAACGCTAGGGGGTTGTACCCCCCCCCCCCCTGCACGGGCACGCACTGATCCGACGCTGCACGGGCGAGGGTTAACCTTAACCGAATCATAGTGGGCTTCGGGGGAATTCCCTTTGCAGTAATGACTGACGTATTCAGATGAAGCCGGGGGTTGATATGTCTGCACTTTACATATTCATATATTCATATATTCATGTTATTCATGTATTCATTACATATTCAAACTAAATGTCCAATACCAGTATTGGACATTTAGTTTCAACTTGATTGGGGCTAGCAGGTTGTGATTTGCCGGTCAGCTCCATGATTAGTGATGCCATTGATGCTGTGTGTGTTACTATTGGTGTTGAAAGTGATTTAGACGATTATTTGAAGGAAGTCAATTCCCCCATCATAGGAGGGTGGCCCCTCTTGGGCAGTCTACGAGTATAGCAGCAAGTGATCGGGTTTGCAGGGATCAGACTGTGCCTTTCCGTCGATCCACACATCACTGGACACTTATGCCTGTGGAGCTAACTCGGCGACCGAGCACTCGGCGACCGAGCGGTCCAGCCGGGCAGAGCTGGCCAGCCACCTCCTCCGGCGTGTCGCGTCACTTAGTGGGCAGGCCAATTATTTCTACAGCTGTACAGCCGGATAATTATGGCTTACACAACCGGCAGCAGCCATCGAGCCGTGTCGGAGCCGTGTAAGCCGTGTCGGGTACAAGCCGGGCCCGCGCGCCGCCGCCGCGCCGCCGCGCCGGCTGCAGTGTGCTCCGTGACGTGCAGAGTCCGGCGGCGCTGGGTCTGTGCAGAACGTCAGCGCTGGTGTTCGGTTCTGTGCAGATTGTCGGCACTGGGTCTGTTCTGTTTGGAACGTCAGCGCTAGTGTTCTCTTAAATTCGCACCGTCAGCACTGCTGCTCTCTTGCTGGAGGTCTGCTGGAAGATCACTCTGGCGGCGGCGCTGTTCCATGACTGCACGTTTTTGTTGTTGCTGTACGTGCGTGCTCTTGTCGAGCAATTGTCTCTCGGTAGAGTGGGAATCGTGTGTGCGTGTTTGCAAGCGTCTCATTAGCATGAGCATTGAGCAGCTTGAGCAGCTTCGCCGCAGACAGGTGTTTTCCGTCGGCATCGGCAGGCAGTGTTCCAAAGTGGCGCCCGTGAGCCCGCTGCCCCAGACCCACAGCTAACAGCCGGTCAGGAATAGACCCTCCTGCAAACCTCCACGCAGCCCCCCCCCTCCCCCTCCCCAATCCGTCACCTGGCCGTCTCCTCACCGCCTGTCGGGTCATGCTACGATTGCTTCACGAGCGCGTTCGCCGAAACGGGGCCAGTTTTTTAATCCAATTTCCGGCCGGCTCTCGCCCCGCCAGAGGCTTCCGCCATAAATCTGACGATTGCATGTCTTAATCATCCGGCGGTGCCGGCGCGCTGCCGCCGGCCGGACACTGTACAATTACCGCCCGCTCGGCTACGGTGGGTGGGCTGGGCGTCTGGGCCGAGTGCCCTCCGACGCCGCCGCCCGTCGCCCGCTCGTCTGCTCGGTCGTCAACCACGGCTGCCGCCGCCGCCGCTGGCAGGAGGTGGTGTGGCCACGACCGCACGGGCGCACTCGGTAATGATGCTTCATGGACCAAAGGGAAAATATGTCAAGCTGTTTAAAGGTGACTCACCCTTAAACAGCTTGACATCTTTCCGCCGTTGCGAATGCAGCGTGACGTTGCATTCGCATACGGATAAAGATAAAAATAATGAAATCGGATTTTGTTTTGTCACCCCATAGTTAAATAAATTGAGTATACGCGAAGTTAATTGATCTCAGATCTTCTTACATAAACACCAGACCAGACTCATCAATCTTAACATCATTTGGAAGCGCATGACATCATCTTCACACCATGTTACCATTGGCCGCAAAACAAGCGGATCGATCGATCGATCTATTGCGCGTTGTATCGGAAATTAACGATCAAACGTGGATCACAAGATCATGGTTCTGCATTACCTGCCCTACATGGTAAATTGTAGGACACTTTTTGGCGCTCAGGTTGAAGGAGGCGCATAAGGTGATGTTGATATTTGCTGCAACAAGTTTGAAAGCGGCTTCTTGTGAAGATATTTGTCTTGATCGTCGGAAGAGGGGTCGAAGGTGCTTGATAACCTCACCTTTGCAAAGAATTGAACATTTATACCAAAGCGGTGAAAAACGACTCGAAGAATAGTTATGATGTCCCGTATTTTGAAACACACATATGCTCTTCCAGAGAGATCATTTCGATTATCTCTATCTGCCTGTTAAAGGGAATGTTTCACCTTTGTATTAGTTTTAAACTGAGATAGCCATTATCTTGGGCCGTTATTGAAATGTCTAAATTACTAAGGTCATTTTTCCGAAAACTTAACCGTTTTTAAGCAATTTGATTTACCATGTGCAAAATGATCCCAGGCTGGTGCAGCCGCTGATTAGCTGACAGCCACTTTTTCAGCTAATCCCACTTTGTCAGCCAATCAGCGGCGGTCTATAGCTCAATAACGACGTCATTCGCCCAAATCTAAAAACTGAATTTGTATAAAGTTAAGTGACTTGGCGAGTGAAAAATATCACCATCGTTTTCAGCAACACTTACTTCATATTTTCTACTGCAACCAGCGTATATTTGACAACTTTCAGAAAGGTGAAACATTCCCTTTAACCCTCGCCCGTGCAGGGGGTTAATGCCACCCTTCTCAGTTTTTCGGGAATAACTCACGTAAATATCCGCCGATTGCAAGGCAACTTTCCATATCCTACTTGTGAACAATTTGACACATATTCTGAAATTTTGTAAGTTGTAAGTCACATGACCCGTGACCTTTGACCTGTTTCTCAAGGTCATGTCAGGCGCAACTGGCGTCCCGTAGTAATGATCCTTGTAACTTGTGCAGTTGCATAGTGTTTGTTGTTCAGGAGCATATTCACAAGTGTTTCCAGGTGACAGCTGTGGTTTCCACTGAGATTGTGACCTCCGATGACCGCATATTACTTTTTTGGCTTCTGACAGTTTCTAGGACATTTTGTGACGCTGATTTCAAATATGGCATCCATTTTACATAGTTATATGTTCCACTGGGGTCATGCGCCCCAACAGGTCAACCGAAGTCACTGACCTCAAATGACCTGACACGACCTGACATGACCTTTTTGGAATTTGCAGTTTCTATGACATTTTGTGACGCTGATTTCAAATTTGGCACCCATTTAGCATAATTATATGCTCATTCGTGATTCTAGCTCGATTAAATTCAATTAATACGCATTTACAATTTGATTGAATTTTGGGTCATTGACATGACCTCAGAGGTCACCTAATAACCTATGACCTTCAAATCGGGTATCAATGGCTTCCTCTCGTGACAAGCAACACGTTCGTTTTTTTAATCGAAGCTCTAGCCCAATTAGAGACGAAACACTAGGGTGCTGTATCCCCCCCCCCCCCCGCCTGCACGGTCACACACTGATCAGACGCTGCACGGGCGAGGGTTAAAGGCTTTTCTCTACTGAATCTGGTGTCTGAATCTGAATATAATGCATAACTTTCCAGACGGCACGACCGCCCTGATTGGATCAGTGGATAGTTCCTATGGTTCTAGTAAGTGGAATATTATATCTTACGTTCGTAGTGTTTCTTACGTAGTGTTTCGCCTTGTGCAATAAAAACACATACTAGTATTGTGTCATACTGTGGTAGATGGCTACGCAGGCTTTCAGCAAGGGCGTCGCCGTAGGGGGACGGGGGACACCATCCCCCGTCGTCAGGCTGGATCTGGGAGAGCCCTTGGAGGTCCAGTCTTGGAGACATAAATCCATACTTTGTTCGGAAATATTGTCGGTTTCAATATCATAAAAGCATTTTGAAAAAGTGTGTCAATGGAAGAAAATACAATGGAAGAATGGAAGGGATCAGGATGATATTTTTACTTTTCTTGAGGGAAGTTGACAGGAATTTAAATGGAATTTCGGTAGCAGAAAAACTGGCTTATTATGGCGTTAATGTGTCCTATTTGTTGTTTAGGCACACTGTGTGCTTGCTGAAAGTAAACACCGGCGGATAGTTTTACGAAGTTTTTGTGTGCAAGTTTTCTGTCACTTCGACCGAATAGCTGCAAATAAATAAGCTGCTGAAAACTATGGATATAAGGCCACATACGTAGATACGTATGTGGCCTTACACATACGCTCATACGTAGATTGTTTCTCCTAGTTAACGGAAGACCTTCGGACTAAATATATACAATACAATATGCAAGCCATTTTGTTCAAGTTCTGCCCAAATGCGTTCAAAGTTTGTAAACCGAGGTAGTTTTTGGATAACTACTTCATCCATTATTCCAAGTACATCAGCTACTTCATCCGCATCCGTTTCGGCCAGCCGTGCACAAACGACTACCCGCACAGCGAGCCATCGGCAGTCACCGGTTCCGGGGAGATCCGTCCTCCTGGTACAGTAACGGGCACCCCGGGTCGGTCAGCATGCAGAGCAGTGAGATGCGCTGAGCTTATAAATAAGCTAGAAAAACACGCCAGTGACGCTGCCGTGGATCGCACCACCGACCTCCTAAATATCTATCAAATTCCTGACCCTGACCCCCATGACCACCGAGCCAGTGTCTCCCGAAAGCAAAAGGCCAGTCCCGTGGCAGCCGGGTGGCGCATGTAAGTTCTGATATTCACGGCATATTCAGAATAATTATAATTGCAGTCTATTGTGATCATGGATCCACGCAAAATTTTCCTACGATAGTGCGACCCTACATCCACACTAACATGCCAAATTTCGCGGTTTTGACTGCAAGGTGCGCGGAGTTATTTAGTAATCGGATAACATCCGAATGGACAGACTGACATGTGTCTGCCACTTCTTATAATTAGTATGAAATAGCTGTATAGTGTATATGTAATACGAATAACTAGGATATGTATCCCAAACAGCGATGAACGAATCGCCAGGCAGTGCCTATCGAATTTAAAGTTGTTTGAGCAATATACATACACTGAAAAAATGACACCCGTACGTAGATTGGCACACCGTCAAAATGTCCGCCCCAGAGGGGTGTTTTGCAACACTTCCTTAGGGTATCGAACACTAAAAAACGGTGTAAAAAAGTCAGACTCTACAAAATGGTGTTTTCTGGGACCTTCAAGAGAATCACGACTCTCTTGAAGGAGTCAGGACTCCCGTTGAGAAGGTGTCATACACCATTTTGTAGAGTCTGACTCTTTTTTGACGCCGTTTTTTAGTGTTTGATACCCTAAGGAGGTGTTGCAAAACACCCCTCTGGGGCGGACATTTTGACGGTGTCATTTTTTTTCAGTGTACCATGAAGATTTCCGAAGAAGCTACTGTTTTTCATCTATCACCTGTTATAGTTTTAATATAAAAAAATAAGCTGGTAGTTTCAACTAAAAATTGCGTTCCTAAGTACAAATTATAAGGTAAAACGAATTTTCCTTCACATTGTCGCAAACCGTACTGATGGTTCATTCGGCACTTCGTCCCCCCCCCCCCCTACACACACACACACTCAAAAATCTGTGGTGACGCCCCTGGCTTTCAGGTGCACTGACGGAGTAGTTATATAACATTGTTCCATACTTAGATAGACTTCGAAAGACTTGTTCACAGATTTAACATTCCACACGATAACGGGGAATACCGGATACCTTGTCATTAGCCTTGACTTTGAGAAATTGACCCGGAGGTTCCAATTCATACTCGCATTGAAAGCTTCTTAACTTTCGAAACTGAATTCCGTCGCTTCTTGGAATGACCTAGTGGTTTAAAGCATAACGGGGCTAAGATGATGGAATGCGTATTATATGAATGAATGTATAAAGCACGTTATTTCTAGATATGCAATAAATTACCTCACGCAATGGGACGCTGCTCTCGATTGCGGTAGCTAATACGCAGTTGATGTAGTAACACGTCAAATATCTGTTCCCTTGCACTCAGAAATCAGAAATAAAAAATATAACAGAACACTCAGGGAAACATACAATCGATTGAACACCGTCTTGTGAAACACAGGTCCTCATACATTTGCACGTCTCTTCCGCACATAAATATGTATGTTCTTTGTGTATTAGCAACTGAATGTGCGGTGGGTTTTCCACTAAGGTGTTATATAGTGTTTCGAGAATTATGACATAGGACAGACGTTTGAGATTACGAAATTACGAAAAGTAAAAGCTCGAGTATTATGAATAGGGGAATGATATTGAAATTCTTGAACGAATGGTTTTGAGCAACTGGCTGCTTGGGTGCTTTTCCTATGGGTCGAATCATTTAACTACCCAATGGTTAAGAAGTTGCAATTTCCTTCCCTTCTGAACTTTCCTTGCATGCTTGGGATGTGCAGCCCAATAAGTGATCTATTAAATAGCAAATGAGTTTGTATAAATTATATATGCATACTTGGGCTTTAATTTTTCGGACTTTGTGTTTTACATCCACAGATATTCAGGGGCATGTCCGGACGCTTAGCTTCAAATGCGAAAGGACAGCGTTTAAAGAGCAATTGACTCGCAATGATCTTTCCGTTAGACATAACGCAATATAAGCGTTGTAGTTATTCCTCATAGCTCTTTCAGTTTTCGGTTAGTTTCTGATATCCTTTTACCCGTCCGCATAGTATGTATATACCTACTTCAAAGTGGAGATTAAATATATAATTACAAGATAAATAAAATGTTCATTTTAATGCCAGTTGCGCATACAATTATTAAAACAATAAGGGCTCACGAGCAGTTGAAAACTCGATGTCTCGGGAGCATAAGCATGCCTTTTATTACCGAGCGGGCGCGAAGCGCCCGTGAGGTTTCTCGTCAACTTAATAGACAAATTTACATTTGACCCGGCCCGACCCGGCCATACATACGCTTTTCCGGAAGCTAATAACTTTGCAACCACTGCTTCGATTGAGATTGGGTTTTCACCATTGGATAGGTCCATCAAATTTTTTTTTTTGGTATGGTGCGTTCTGATAGATGTGGTACCACAGCGCGTGGCAGTTGGCACACTCCAACGTCGAAATGAACAAAAAACCTTGCAAAAATGATTCTTGATCAAAAATGGCTGTATTCATCTAAGCATTAATGTATACGCTGAAGTATGCATCACTCAGGACGTACTCCCTTTTGGCGGATTTGAGAAAAGAGAGCATGCACAATTTAATACAACTTAATTTTGATGTTAGCATGCATTGAAGCCTGGCAATTTTTCTGGAGGACTAAAATGACTATGTTACTACCACGTGAGCTCCCGTACCGTTTCATATTTCAAACCTGTTTTAACTTTACCAGAGCGCGCTCGCTCAGTCATCGCCCAAAAAGGCGTTTTACTGGTTGTACTGAAGTCGTTTTTTTGTTGCTAGGTACTGTTTAATCCCAAATGGCGATACTATTTTAGTTATTTGTGACTCATGCCACCGATATCGTAATTTGTGACACTTAAAATGTAACCGCCTTTATCTTCCCTATTTTCCACTGTAAGTGTAAAGGCTCTTTGTAGTGTCAAAATCGTATAAATAAACTGTCTTAAATAGGCGAGCATGCAGCATTGGCCTATTGCGCGATAAGACAGGAGAAGTAGTTGACTAGAGCACATGGAACATGCAGATATAGATCATGGCGGCGGCACCCAGTGGTCACGAAAGGTCGGGATTACCACGGTAGACCTGCGGTTCACTCCTATTTAGGAGATGTTCTCATGAAACTAATACACAGCGGTGTGTCCCGATTAAAGTCTCAATACATTGCATTGCTTTCACATAAATTCAAACAATGTCTAAACTAGTAAAGAGATGGAAAATAACTGAATACCTACTGCACAAAATACAAAAGTAGGTAAAAGTATTGATCGATAGGCCTCACCTGGGGCTTGGTCTTAAGTTCTTGGACCACCACGCTGGGCTAGCATTTATGCATTATTTTATACGATGATTTAATTTAAATCTCTACATTATAAAATGCTTTCAATCTACAGTCATTCCATTTTAGCATTATACCGACGATGCCGAGGCGTCTCTGGCCCTCCCAGAAGGCTCAAAACCAATCATTCGGAACAATTAATCACTGCGACTGGCAATAGCCGATAAGCGGCCAGACCTATTCCCGGAAAGGATGGAGCCACATCAACATGCATTTCATATGTGATCCGTCACTGAATTCCTGGCGAGCAGAACGCTGCACAGAACCGATACTATCGCGCTCCTCGACGACCACAAAAATTCGAGAAATACTCGGCATTTACATGCATTTCTGCGCAAATATGTTCAGCAATATTTCATAAAGTGTCCGTACTAGTGATTGTACACGAATAGTATCAATAAAACATTGTTCACTAATATTACATCTGATGACATTTCATGATATCAGTCAAATCAGGCCTGACCAAATACAGAGTTGACATCGCCGTGTCTCTCCAGTGCACTGCAAAGAACAGGCCTTCACAGAATTGGACCTGTACTTGGGAAACGACATGTAGTACGATTTATTGAAAATGGCACACATTTTAAGGAAAATATTGGACCCAAGCGGTAAACGTATATTTTCTGACAGCTTTTCCAAAAAGCCTTTAGTAACGTCATGCTTCGAAATTGCTTCGAAATTGAAACCGATCGAAGTCGGATTCTATTTGACCAAATTTCGGGGCAGGTTGTGAATGAGTCTGAATATATAGGATAAACGAATGGAATGTAACATTTAATTATATGACTGGAAGCATAGAGCGACCACCATAATGCTCGGCAGGTCTACACTCTACAGTAACCTGTCCTGTTCAGCATTTTTCCGCTCTTGTCTGATGCCAGTCTTCAAAGCATTCATTCCTCTTTTCGCAGTCGCAGTCGCAGTCATTCTTCTTTTCGCTTCTCCATTGTTCCCTCCGCTCAATATGTGATACGACACATACATGTATGTAGCCTGTGTACATACATGTATGTAGCCTGTGTACATACATGTATGTAGCCTGAGCCCTGAAACATATTTCTATCAATGAACCTTCAAACGTCATGGTTAACTCTAAAACCAGCGAGAGAAATAGAAACGCCCATCACGATATTGCTTTCCGTGGCCACTCAGCACCAAACCTCTCGGTATCACAGCTGAGCTGTATCGGATGAGACCTCTCGGTATCACAGCTGAGCTGTATCGGATGAGACCTCTCGGTATCAGACAGCTGAGCGGTATCGGATGAGCCGCGCCGGACGGCTGATCTGTGTGGAAAAGGCCGTGCAGGCCCGGTCACACCATGGTCCCTGGTCACACCATGGTCCCAGGCCCCACCATGGTCCCCGGTCAGACCATGGTCCCACCATGGTCCCAGGTCCCACCATGGTCCCACCATGGTCCCAGGTCACACCATGGTCCCACCATGGTCCCAGGTCACACCATGGTCCCAGGTCCCACCATGGTCCGGTCACACCATGGTCCCAGGTCTGATGAATGCACACTGCAGTGAGACTGCTGCGACTGGCGGTGATTTAGGAGCGATTCCTCCGTAAACCCTGTCCAGTGTTCAGCCTGCAGGTATCGGCGATCAAGATTTATAGCGCTGATCATCACAGCCACGTCCATCCAGAGGGTGATGCGATGGTAATCAGATGATTGGGGGCAAATTGACACTTTTGGTTGGTGAGTTTGATTTCAATGTTATTGATTTTTAACACTATTTGCTCCAAAGAACTTCAAATAAAAGAGACTTGCATTCATCACCATCTTTTAGCATGCCATTTAGTTGAATTAAACAGCTGACAATAAGGCCAATGTGTGCTTCGTGTAAACTAACAGCAAAAATGTACGGTGCAGATAGACCGTCCAAAAGTGTTAGTGTCCGAAACTGGATGTCTGTGAGAACACCATGAACCAACAGCGATAGCATCCTTTATTTATCGTTTTAAATTTAACTTTGCAGCAGCAACAATTCCAGTATTCTCAGCATTTTAAGAGACCAGCAAAATCTCAAGGCAAAACTGAAGGCTGGAGCCGACCAAATTTAATGCCGATGCCTGCACCAATCTTTAGAAGCATTGACCCGGATACAGCTTTGACTCATACGGGACGGAACTTCCAACCGAGACCTGGTCGGAAATAAATGGCCCTCCCAGGCAAACGGCTGTCACAGCTCGAGCACATTTCACACAGTGCAAGAAATACGAGCATCCCCAGAAGAAGAAAAATCCTCCAGCCTCTCTGAGCTCTCCTGTCTCACACCGGACATTGCCGCTGTCTCCTGGTATCAGCGCGTCGCCAATTTGCCGCACTCGTGACAAAGCTGGCGCGCCGTGACTGCAGCGCCGCGCCTGGGAGCCGCGCCACACTCGCCGCCGGACCTTCCATTACGCGGCCGCCGCGCCGGGAGCGCCGCTGACGACAATTGATACCGACATGAATTCTGTTTAATTATCGCGAGTAAATGCATGGCAAGGCGGCAGTGGTAATGCCTCGCCAGACGGCTGTCCCGGGAAGGTCGACCCGTCGGCCGTCGCCCGGTGCTGAGATAGGAGAGACAGCAGCGCGCATGCGCCACCGCGCGAGCCGCGCGAGCAAGGGCTGCGCGAGCGAGGGCTGGGGAAAAACTGTCAGCGCACGGTAGCGTATTAGCGCAGCTACGCTCGGCATCCATACAGCACTTACGTGGACATGTCACAGTCGGCCTACACCCCGAGACTGAAGAGCATTTGCATGTGGCCACATTACTCCGAGTTGCAATCAAAATGCTTTCCCAGACCCATAAATCGCTGAAGTATTTAATGGCAGTGCTATTTCGGCTGGGACCGGCGAGCCGCGGGTGGCCAGACGGTCCTGCCCCGGGGGCATCCGTCCGGCTGGCGGCTGCGGGGAGCCGAGGAACATACAGAGAGAGCTGTGCAGGCTGTCAGAGCAACATACAGAGCTGTGCAGGCCGTCAGGCTACAGGCTGTCAGCCACGGCTGGTGACGGTGTGACCTGTCGTATTCAGTCTCAGGCCGGCTGACTTCAACTATAGACAATATAGCAGCACGGGCTGTCAGATAGCGGCATATAGAATGTCCGTCATATTTAGCAGAGCTGTAAACGTTATAGGCGTTGGATTATTATAGGAATGTTGTACATTTTGTGCTTTCATTCACATAATTGCTTTCTCAATTGGACAACGAAAGCAGCTTTCGTAAAGGGACTTTAACAAACAGTCCTCTAATATTATCTTACTCAGCATTGCAATGCCGTGGCCTGAATCACCTGATACTCCGGATCAAACTAGACACGTGACATTGCTGTCCTGATGGGAGTGTCTCGGTACCCCACATCGGCTGAAGTATGTCCAACCTGCATCCGGCATGTCTGGCGGATGAGTAAGCAATTACAGCGGCTTTAAACCGACAGCCGGGACAATTAAGGGCAAATTGATTGGCACTGTTGGTCACTGCTACACGAAAAAATGCGTGCGGACACGATAATATCGGACACTTTCGAGAAACAAGGGCACCATTCCGAAAACGCTGACCACATCACAGATGATCTCATGTTCCAAGCCCACTCAGCAGGCAAAAATGTGCACAGTAGCGATTAGGGTGAGGCAGCCTGCTTAAATGTGGTAATGGGTCGGCTTAAGCCAATCCCTCGGCTTTTATAAGGTACGATTTGTGCACTAGCTGGTTAGTCTGCTTTGATGTTTAATGTGGGAATTACGCACATGTTTTGGAAAATTATACAATGCAGCAATGTGCGTATAACAGTGGTGTTATAAACACTATACTCACGAAATAAGATGTTGTGGAGGTATATGATTGTATTGCACCGTATTTCCTTATTCCTGACTCTCAACTGTACACTGGAGAGTCGGTTTGGCAGATTACACCGAAGGACATTGTACCTACCTTCAATATGCAGGGTTATTCATTTAAAAGCACTTCGAAGATATTCGACAAGTATAGTAGTCGTCCAGGCGTGCGCTGGTCAGCATGTTGGCATGCAACACCCACAGCGAATCTGTATTTCCTGGAAGAAAAACATGGCACGAATGGAGCCATCCTTGCATATCGCCCCCATAACACACAAGGTAATATATCAGACAAGAGGTGGCTATTTTCTTGATCTGTGGAAAATTGAGACCAATCTATGGAGCTTTCCTTTTCACAGACGATAAGTAAGCCGAACTCGTCTATGATATCTCGATTAATACATTCCTGGCGAGTTTGTGTAGGTGCAGTTTCCAAAGAGGGACGTATGCACTGCTTGTCTAAGTCACTGCAAAGTGGTGTGGCTACTCGGAATTCGAATACCGATAGTGCCGGTACTTTCCATCGGAATTCGAATACCGATAGTGCCGGTACTTTCCATCGGAATTCGAATACCGATAGTGCCGGTACTTTCCATCGGAATTCGAATACCGATAGTGCCGGTACTTTCCAATATCCCCGTTGACCGTTTGTTTAACATACTTGTATGGGCACAGGTTATGAACACACCTTTAAACTGATCTGCTGTAATTTAAAGAATTTCGAAACGCTTTGGGGTTTGCTGTTAGTTAGCATTACATCGTACATTGCCAAGGCAGATTGTCTTTCATGTTATATAAGGGTTAAATAAAACATGAAGTTAGTTGATTCAATTAATCACATTGTATAACATAACAAGCCATCAACAAATAGTATGACACAGAATAGAGTCTAAGCCATTACATGTGTCCTGCCTGTGTCATCTTCCATGAGGACTTACTGAACGTATCGATACCGAGTGATGATACACTGGTCCCCTGCTTACTGAACGTATCGATACCGAGTGATGATCCACTGGTCCCCTGCTTACTGAACGTATCGATACCGAGTGATGATACACTGGTCCCCTGCTTACTGAACGTATCGATACCGAGTGATGATCCACTGGTCCCCTGCTTACTGAACGTATCGATACCGAGTGATGATACACTGGTCCCCTGCTTACTGAACGTATCGATACCGAGTGATGTTACACTGGTCCCCTGCTTACTGAACGTATCGATACCGAGTGATGATCCACTGGTCCCCTGCTTACTGAACGTATCGATACCGAGTGATGATACACTGGTCCCCTGCTTACTGAACGTATCGATACCGAGTGATGATGCACTGGTCCCCTGCTTACTGAACGTATCGATACCGAGTGATGTTACACTGGTCCCCTGCTTACTGAACGTATCGATACCGAGTGATGTTACACTGGTCCCCTGCTTACTGAACGTATCGATACCGAGTGATGATACACTGGGCCCCTGCTTACTGAACGTATCGATACCGAGTGCTGATACACTGGTCCCCTGCTTACTGAACGTATCGATACCGAGTGATGATGCACTGGTCCCCTGCTTACTGAACGTATCGATACCGAGTGATGATACACAGGTCACCTGCTTACTGAACGTATCGATACCGAGTGATGTTACACTGGTCCCCTGCTTACTGAACGTATCGATACCGAGTGATGATACACTGGTCCCCTGCTTACTGAACGTATCGATACCGTATCGATACCGAGTGATGATACACTGGTCCCCTGCTTACTGAACGTATCGATACCGAGTGATGATACACTGATCCCCTGCTTACTGAACGTATCGATACCGAGTGATGTTACACTGGTCCCCTGCTTACTGAACGTATCGATACCGAGTGATGATCCACTGGTGCCCTGCTTACTGAACGTATCGATACCGAGTGATGATGTACTGGTCCCCTGCTTACTGAACGTATCGATACCGAGTGATGATACACTGATCCCCTGCTTACTGAACGTATCGATACCGTATCGATACCGAGTGATGTTGCACTGGTCCCCTGCTTACTGAACGTATCGATACCGAGTGATGTTGCACTGGTCCCCTGCTTACTGAACGTATCGATACCGAGTGATGATGTACTGGTCCCCTGCTTACTGAACGTATCGATACCGAGTGATGATCCACTGGTCCCCTGCTTACTGAACGTATCGATACCGAGTGATGATGCACTGGTCCCCTGCTTACTGAACGTATCGATACCGAGTGATGATCCACTGATCCCCTGCTTACTGAACGTATCGATACCGAGTGATGATACATTGGTCCCCTGCTTACTGAACGTATCGATACCGAGTGATGATGTACTGGTCCCCTGCTTACTGAACGTATCGATACCGAGTGATGATGCACTGGTCCCCTGCTTACTGAACGTATCGATACCGAGTGATGATACACTGATCCCCTGCTTACTGAACGTATCGATACCGTATCGATACCGAGTGATGATACACTGGTCCCCTGCTTACTGAACGTATCGATACCGAGTGATGATGCACTGGTCCCCTGCTTACTGAACGTATCGATACCGAGTGATGATACACTGGTCCCCTGCTTACTGAACGTATCGATACCGAGTGATGATACACTGATCCCCTGCTTACTGAACGTATCGATACCGAGTGATGATCCACTGGTGCCCTGCTTACTGAACGTATCGATACCGAGTGATGATGTACTGGTCCCCTGCTTACTGAACGTATCGATACCGAGTGATGATACACTGGTCCCCTGCTTACTGAACGTATCGATACCGAGTGATGATACACTGATCCCCTGCTTACTGAACGTATCGATACCGAGTGATGTTACACTGGTCCCCTGCTTACTGAACGTATCGATACCGAGTGATGATCCACTGGTGCCCTGCTTACTGAACGTATCGATACCGAGTGATGATGTACTGGTCCCCTGCTTACTGAACGTATCGATACCGAGTGATGATACACTGATCCCCTGCTTACTGAACGTATCGATACCGTATCGATACCGAGTGATGTTGCACTGGTCCCCTGCTTACTGAACGTATCGATACCGAGTGATGTTGCACTGGTCCCCTGCTTACTGAACGTATCGATACCGAGTGATGATCCACTGGTGCCCTGCTTACTGAACGTATCGATACCGAGTGATGATGTACTGGTCCCCTGCTTACTGAACGTATCGATACCGAGTGATGATGCACTGGTCCCCTGCTTACTGAACGTATCGATACCGAGTAATGATCCACTGATCCCCTGCTTACTGAACGTATCGATACCGAGTGATGATACATTGGTCCCCTGCTTACTGAACGTATCGATACCGAGTGATGATGTACTGGTCCCCTGCTTATTGAACGTATCGATACCGAGTGATGATGCACTGGTCCCCTGCTTACTGAACGTATCGATACCGAGTGATGATACACTGATCCCCTGCTTACTGAACGTATCGATACCGTATCGATACCGAGTGATGATACACTGGTCCCCTGCTTACTGAACGTATCGATACCGAGTGATGATGCACTGGTCCCCTGCTTACTGAACGTATCGATACCGAGTGATGATACACTGGTCCCCTGCTTACTGAACGTATCGATACCGAGTGGTGATACACTGATCCCCTGCTTACTGAACGTATCGATACCGAGTGATGATCCACTGGTGCCCTGCTTACTGAACGTATCGATACCGAGTGATGTTGTACTGGTCCCCTGCTTACTGAACGTATCGATACCGAGTGATGATACACTGGTCCCCTGCTTACTGAACGTATCGATACCGAGTGATGATACACTGATCCCCTGCTTACTGAACGTATCGATACCGAGTGATGTTACACTGGTCCCCTGCTTACTGAACGTATCGATACCGAGTGATGATCCACTGGTGCCCTGCTTACTGAACGTATCGATACCGAGTGATGATGTACTGGTCCCCTGCTTACTGAACGTATCGATACCGAGTGATGATACACTGGTCCCCTGCTTACTGAACGTATCGATACCGAGTGATGATACACTGGTCCCCTGCTTACTGAACGTATCGATACCGAGTGATGATGCACTGGTCCCCTGCTTACTGAACGTATCGATACCGAGTGATGATACACTGGTCCCCTGCTTACTGGACGTATCGATACCGAGTGATGATCCACTGGTCCCCTGCTTACTGAACGTATCGATACCGAGTGATGATGCACTGGTCCCCTGCTTACTGAACGTATCGATACCGAGTGATGATGCACTGGTCCCCTGCTTACTGAACGTATCGATACCGAGTGATGATACACTGGTCCCCTGCTTACTGAACGTATGGATACCGAGTGATGATCCACTGGTCCCCTGCTTACTGAGCGTATCGATACCGAGTGATGATGCACTGGTCCCCTGCTTACTGAACGTATCGATACCGAGTGATGATACACTGGTCCCCTGCTTACTGAACGTATCGATACCGAGTGATGATCCACTGGTCCCCTGCTTACTGAACGTATCGATACCGAGTGATGATGCACTGGTCCCCTGCTTACTGAACGTATCGATACCGAGTGATGATGTACTGGTCCCCTGCTTACTGAACGTATCGATACCGAGTGATGTTACACTGGTCCCCTGCTTACTGAACGTATCGATACCGAGTGATGATGTACTGGTCCCCTACTTACTGAACGTATCGATACCGAGTGATGATACACTGGTCCCCTGCTTACTGAACGTATCGATACCGAGTGATGATACACTGGTCCCCTGCAGACTGAACGTATCGATACCGAGTGATGATACACTGGTCCCCTGCTTGCTGAACGTATCGATACCGAGTGATGATGTACTGGTCCCCTGCTTACTGAACGTATCGATACCGAGTGATGATGCACTGGTCCCCTGCTTACTGAACGTATCGATACCGAGTGATGATACACTGGTCCCCTGCTTGCTGAACGTATCGATACCGAGTGATGATGTACTGGTCCCCTGCTTACTGAACGTATCGATACCGAGTGATGATACACTGGTGCCCTGCTTACTGAACGTATCGATACCGAGTGATGATCCACTGGTCCCCTGCTTACTGAACGTATCGATACCGAGTGATGATACACTGGTCCCCTGCTTACTGAACGTATCGATACCGAGTGATGATACACTGGTCCCCTGCTTACTGAACGTATCGATACCGAGTGATGATTCACTGGTCCCCTGCTTACTGAACGTATCGATACCGAGTGATGATACACTGGTCCCCTGCTTACTGAACGTATCGATACCGAGTGATGATACACTGGTCCCCTGCTTACTGAACGTATCGATACCGAGTGATGATGCACTGGTCCCCAGCTTACTGAGCGTATCAATACCGAGTGATGATGCACTGGTCCCCTGCTTACTGAACGTATCGATACCGAGTGATGTTACACTGGCCCCCTGCTTACTGAACGTATCGATACCGTATCGATACCGAGTGATGATACACTGGTCCCCTGCTTACTGAACGTATCGATACCGAGTGATGATACACTAATCCCCCGCTTACTGAACGTATCGATACCGAGTGATGATGCACTGGTCCCCTGCTTACTGAACGTATCGATACCGAGTGATGTTACACTGGCCCCCTGCTTACTGAACGTATCGATACCGAGTGATGATACACTGATCCCCTGCTTACTGAACGTATCGATACCGAGTGATGTTACACTGGTCCCCTGCTTACTGAACGTATCGATACCGAGTGATGATACACTAATCCCCCGCTTACTGAACGTATCGATACCGAGTGATGATACACTGGTGCCCTGCTTACTGAACGTATCGATACCGAGTGATGATACACAGGTCCCCTGCTTACTGAACGTATAGATACCGAGTGATGATACACTGGTCCCCTGCTTACTGAACGTATCGATACCGAGTGATGATACACTGGTCCCCTGCTTACTGAACGTATCGATACCGAGTGATGATGTACTGGTGCCCTGCTTACTGAACGTATCGATACCGAGTGATGTTACACAGGTCCCCTGCTTACTGAACGTATCGATACCGAGTGATGATACACTGGTCCCCTGCTTACTGAACGTATCGATACCGAGTGATGATACACTGATCCCCTGCTTACTGAACGTATCGATACCGAGTGATGATGTACTGGTGCCCTGCTTACTGAACGTATCGATACCGAGTGATGATGCACTGGCCCCCTGCTTTCTGAACGTATCGATACCGAGTGATGATACACTGGTCCCCTGCTTACTGAACGTATCGATACCGAGTGATGATACACTGGTCCCCTGCTTACTGAACGTATCGATACCGAGTGATGATACACTGGTCCCCTGCTTACTGAACGTATCGATACCGAGTGATGATACACTGGTCGCCTGCTTACTGAACGTATCGATACCGAGTGATGATGCACTGGTCCCCTGCTTACTGAACGTATCGATACCGAGTGATGATACACTGGTCCCCTGCTTACTGAACGTATCGATACCGAGTGATGATGCACTGGTCCCCTGCTTACTGAACGTATCGATACCGAGTGATGTTACACTGATCCCCTGCTTACTGAACGTATCGATACCGAGTGATGATACACTGGTCCCCTGCTTACTGAACGTATCGATACCGAGTGATGATCCACTGGTCCCCTGCTTACTGAACGTATCGATACCGAGTGATGATCCACTGGTCCCCTGCTTACTGAACGTATCGATACCGAGTGATGATACACTGGTCCCCTGCTTACTGAACGTATCGATACCGAGTGATGATACACTGGTCCCCTGCTTACTGAACGTATCGATACCGAGTGATGTTACACTGGTCCCCTGCTTACTGAACGTATCGATACCGAGTGATGATACACTGGTCCCCTGCTTACTGAACGTATCGATACCGAGTGATGATACACTGGTCCCCTGCTTACTGGACGTATCGATACCGAGTGATGATACATTGGTCCCCTGCTTACTGAACGTATCGATACCGAGTGATGATGCACTGGTCCCCTGCTTACTGAACGTATCGATACCGAGTGATGATACACTGGTCCTCTGCTTACTGGACGTATCGATACCGAGTGATGATACACTGATCCCCTGCTTACTGAACGTATCGATACCGTATCGATACCGAGTGATGATACACTGGTCCCCTGCTTACTGAACGTATCGATACCGAGTGATGATCCACTGGTCCCCTGCTTACTGAACGTATCGATACCGAGTGATGATGCACTGGTCCCCTGCTTACTGAACGTATCGATACCGAGTGATGATACACTGGTCCCCTGCTTACTGAACGTATCGATACCGAGCGATGATGCACTGGTCCCCTGCTTACTGAACGTATCGATACCGAGTTATGATGCACTGGTCCCCTGCTTACTGAACGTATCGATACCGAGTGATGATACACTGGTCCCCTGCTTACTGGACGTATCGATACCGAGTGATGATACACTGATCCCCTGCTTACTGAACGTATCGATACCGTATCGATACCGAGTGATGATACACTGGTCCCCTGCTTACTGAACGTATCGATACCGAGTGATGATCCACTGGTCCCCTGCTTACTGAACGTATCGATACCGAGTGATGATGCACTGGTCCCCTGCTTACTGAACGTATCGATACCGAGTGATGATACACTGGTTCCCTGCTTACTGAACGTATCGATACCGAGCGATGATGCACTGGTCCCCTGCTTACTGAACGTATCGATACCGAGTGATGATGTACTGGTCCCCTGCTTTCTGAACGTATCGATACCGAGTGATGATACACTGGTCCCCTGCTTACTGAACGTATCGATACCGAGTGATGTTACACTGGTTCCCTGCTTACTGAACGTATCGATACCGAGTGATGATACACTGGTCCCCTGCTTACTGAACGTATCGATACCGAGTGATGATACACTGGTCCCCTGCTTACTGAACGTATCGATACCGAGTGATGATCCACTGGTCCCCTGCTTACTGAACGTATCGATACCGAGTGATGATGCACTGGTCCCCAGCTTACTGAACGTATCGATACCGAGTGATGATGCACTGGTCCCCTGCTTACTGAACGTATCGATACCGAGTGATGATACACTGGTCCCCTGCTTACTGAACGTATCGATACCGAGTGATGTTACACTGGTCCCCTGCTTACTGAACGTATCGATACCGAGTGATGATACACTGGTCCCCTACTTACTGAACGTATCGATACCGTATCGATACCGAGTGATGATACACTGGGCCCCTGCTTACTGAACGTATCGATACCGAGTGATGATACACTGGTCCCCTGCTTACTGAACGTATCGATACCGAGTGATGATCCACTGATCCCCTGCTTACTGAACGTATCGATACCGAGTGATGATACACTGGTCCCCTGCTTACTGAACGTATCGATACCGAGTGATGATACACTGGTCCCCTGCTTACTGAACGTATCGATACCGAGTGATGATACACTGGTCCCCTGCTTACTGAACGTATCGATACCGAGTGATGATACACTGGTCCCCTGCTTACTGAACGTATCGATACCGAGTGATGATACACTGGTCCCCTGCTTACTGAACGTATCGATACCGAGTGATGATACACTGGTCTCCTGCTTACTGAACGTATCGATACCGAGTGATGATACACTGGTCCCCTGCTTACTGAACGTATCGATACCGAGTGATGATACACTGATCCCCTGCTTACTGAACGTATCGATACCGAGTGATGTTACACTGATCCCCTACTTACTGAACGTATCGATACCGAGTGATGATACATTGGTCCCCTGCTTACTGAACGTATCGATACCGAGTGATGATACACTAATCCCCCGCTTACTGAACGTATCGATACCGAGTGATGAGTACTGAACGTATCGATACCGAGTGATGATACACTGATCCCCTGCTTACTGAACGTATCGATACCGAGTGATGATACACTGATCCCCTGCTTACTGAACGTATCGATACCGAGTGATGATGTACTGGTCCCCTACTTACTGAACGTATCGATACCGAGTGATGATGCACTGGTCCCCTGCTTACTGAACGTATCGATACCGAGTGATGTTACACTGGTCCCCTGCTTACTGAACGTATCGATACCGAGTGATGATGTACTGGTCCCCTACTTACTGAACGTATCGATACCGAGTGATGATGCACTGGTCCCCTGCTTACTGAACGTATCGATACCGAGTGATGATGCACTGGTCCCCTGCTTACTGAACGTATCGATACCGAGTGATGTTACACTGGTCCCCTGCTTACTGAACGTATCGATACCGTATCGATACCGAGTGATGATACACTGGTCCCTGCTTACTGAACGTATCGATACCGAGTGATGTTACACTGGTCCCCTGCTTACTGAACGTATCGATACCGAGTGATGATACACTGGTTCCCTGCTTACTGAACGTATCGATACCGAGTGATGATACACTGGTCCCCTGCTTACTGAACGTATCGATACCGAGTGATGATACACTGGTCCCTGCTTACTGAACGTATCGATACCGAGTGATGTTACACTGGTCCCCTGCTTACTGAACGTATCGATACCGAGTGATGATACACTGGTCCCCTGCTTACTGAACGTATCGATACCGAGTGATGTTGCACTGGTCCCCTGCTTACTGAACGTATCGATACCGAGTGATGATACACTGGTCCCCTGCTTACTGAACGTATCGATACCGAGTGATGTTACACTGGTCCCTGCTTACTGAACGTATCGATACCGAGTGATGTTACACTGGTCCCCTGCTTACTGAACGTATCGATACCGAGTGATGATACACTGATCCCCTGCTTACTGAACGTATCGATACCGAGTGATGTTACACTGGTCCCCTGCTTACTGAACGTATCGATACCGAGTGATGTTACACTGGTCCCCTGCTTACTGAACGTATCGATACCGAGTGATGATACACTGATCCCCTGCTTACTGAACGTATCGATACCGAGTGATGTTACACTGGTCCCCTGCTTACTGAACGTATCGATACCGAGTGATGTTACACTGGTCCCCTGCTTACTGAACGTATCGATACCGAGTGATGATGCACTGGTCCCCTGCTTACTGAACGTATCGATACCGAGTGATGATCCACTGGTCCCCTGCTTACTGAACGTATCGATACCGAGTGATGTTACACTGGTCCCCTGCTTACTGAACGTATCGATACCGAGTGATGATGCACTGGTCCCCTGCTTACTGAACGTATCGATACCGAGTGATGATACGCTGGTCCCCTGCTTACTGGACGTATCGATACCGAGTGATGATCCACTGGTCCCCTGCTTACTGAACGTATCGATACCGAGTGATGATACACTGGTCCCCTGCTTACTGAACGTATCGATACCGAGTGATGTTACACTGGTGCCCTGCTTACTGAACGTATCGATACCGAGTGATGATACACTGGTCCCCTGCTTACTGAACGTATCGATACCGAGTGATGTTACACTGGTGCCCTGCTTACTGAACGTATCGATACCGAGTGATGATACACTGGTCCCCTGCTTACTGAACGTATCGATAACGAGTGATGATACACTGGTCCCCTGCTTACTGAACGTATCGATACCGAGTGATGATACACTGGTCCCCTGCTTACTGAACGTATCGATACCGAGTGATGTTACACTGGTGCCCTGCTTACTGAACGTATCGATACCGAGTGATGATACACTGGTCCCCTGCTTACTGAACGTATCGATAACGAGTGATGATACACTGGTCCCCTGCTTACTGAACGTATCGATACCGAGTGATGATGCACTGGTCCCCAGCTTACTGAACGTATCGATACCGTATCGATACCGAGTGATGATACACTGGTCCCCTGCTTACTGAACGTATCGATACCGAGTGATGATCCACTGGTCCCCTGCTTACTGAACGTATCGATACCGAGTGATGATGCACTGGTCCCCAGCTTACTGAACGTATCGATACCGTATCGATACCGAGTGATGATACACTGGTCCCCTGCTTACTGAACGTATCGATACCGAGTGATGATCCACTGGTCCCCTGCTTACTGAACGTATCGATACCGATTGATGATGCACTGGTCCCCTGCTTACTGAACGTATCGATACCGAGTGATGATACACTGGTCCCCTACTTACTGAACGTATCGATACCGTATCGATACCGAGTGATGATACACTGGGCCCCTGCTTACTGAACGTATCGATACCGAGTGATGATACACTGGTCCCCTGCTTACTGGACGTATCGATACCGAGTGATGATACATTGGTCCCCTGCTTACTGAACGTATCGATACCGAGTGATGTTACACTGGTCCCCTGCTTACTGAACGTATCGATACCGAGTGATGATGTACTGGTCCCCTGCTTTCTGAACGTATCGATACCGAGTGATGATACACTGGTCCCCTGCTTACTGAACGTATCGATACCGAGTGATGTTACACTGGTCCCCTGCTTACTGAACGTATCGATACCGAGTGATGATACACTGGTCCCCTGCTTACTGAACGTATCGATACCGTATCGATACCGATAATGCTAAGGCACAAAACACAAAACACCTAACAAACACCTAACAAACACCTAACAAACACCTAACAAACAAACACAATGTCCGACTCAAAATGTTTGCGTTAGAAACCTATAGAAAATACCAAGTTCATTTTTGGTAGAAGTTATTGCATTTGAACCCTAGACTCAAAACTTTGACTCAAACTTATTTGTATTTTTCCAATGGTACGTATTTCTTTCTCTCTTCAAATTGCTTATGTGTTCTGTGGGAATATAATGTACTAAGTACTTAGCAAAGCTGACCCGTTAATATGAGTAAAAGTGAAGGTACCCAGTGTAGAAAGGCTGGTCAGCTTAGTTCTGAGCCAATGAAATCCTGTCATGAAGCTGGATTAGGAGCCTGCTGTCAAATAAAATATTGGTCGGTCTTGGGCTTTAATGTGGTAAATTGCAGAGTGCCTCCAAAGACGCTATTTTGACCAAATGTTGTGGTTGTGTTAATTAAGTCACATTATATAAAATGTTATCTTCGTAGTACCTCTCCCGCAGCGTCTGGTGCCATGCCAATTAAGATATCTCTTCAGTGAAAAAGACAGGGATAGCTAATTAGTTAATCACCATGGGATAATACATTGCTAGTCGATGGTTAGTGCGGGGTTAGGAGGCCGGTTGGTCCGGACTCCGGTGGCAATATGCAGGAGTAGCGTATAGGAGGTCACAGGTTCGAATCCCGGGCTGATCGGTTCGGGAGTGGGCTGCCGATCAAGCCCTGCCTAACAGCGGCACATATGTAACACAAAACGCCGATACTCGCGCTGTAATTGGGCCAGTTGCCTGTTGTGAGTGGCACAAAAAAAATGATGACATCACCCTCTGCGGAAAGTCGGTGATGACGGATGACCTGCCTTGTCTCGGGTTAGTCACAGTCCATTTCCAGTGCTGAAGAGGGCGAGGCTCGGTAGGTGTGGTAGGTGTCAGGGCTGTGTGACCATCGACTGGGCGGTAACACCATTGTTGCGTGTTTTTTTCCCAAAGAAGTCCAGCTGGTTGAAAATTCGTCATCGGATGACTGCATTCAGGTTATTATTAAAAGCACCCTTACGCCCTGTCCGTATATGTCTTCATTTACTCAAAGGGCATACCTTGTTGCGTGTGCCTAACTGCGTCATAAATAGACTGAGCGTGAAATGTTTTGGCAGACATTTCGGGAAATTAACGACTCACTGTCCATTAGATAAATCGTTTCCGTGTCAAACATCCACTCAAGAACCACGTCTGGCTTCACACTTGTATGTACACAAGTGGAGCATGGCAGTCTTGTGATACACTCTGGTCGTACACTTGACAGTTACAGTACTGCAAAATCCCTTTAATCGTTGTCGAGTAGCGAAGCAGTTTGCCTTGAAGCATTTTCGCTTTAATGGCGAGCCATATTGATATAATTATAACAGACTAGATGAATGGTAATTGAGCCACGCGGCCAAAAGGCATCGTTTGTAACTGGGCAAACGTTGGGCGCTCATTTCTGTTTCAAATGGAGCAATCAAATGCTTCATTTCAAGCGTCATTTATATGAGCATCATTTAAGTGCTTTATCCCGTGCACGTGACTGCCACATTGCGGTGCTGAGCTCATCTCGGAGAGTGGCACTGTCTGCTGGTTAGGACCACCGGCACTCCAGGATGCCCCGGTCTGCAGCCTCTGGAACAGGTCTGTTAATTCACGAGGCGTCAGGCTGACAGGTTTCGAGAAAAGTCCATGAAGTCTAGTGCCAG
>JAXIVJ010005989.1:0-5000 GCA_036785665.1 Chirona hameri | reverse complement strand
CGACTCTCTGCTCTTCCTCTGTCGTCTTCTTTTCTTCCGATCTATTCTTTCCTTTGCCTTTGTTGTATTCGTTTCTCTTTCTATCTCTGCTCTCTTTTTTCTTGTTCTCTTTTGTTCTGTCTTTTTCTGCACTCTACTTTTGTGGTTCTTTTTTCTTTTCTTATTACCCTTTCTCTTGTATTCTGTTCTTTCTTAGCTCGCTTCTGCTCTCTAGTCTTTTCTTTTCTCTGCTTTTTCTCTCTCTCCTCTCTCTTCTTTTCTTGCTCATCTACCTCTTCTCGACATCTCTCTACTCTCTACTCGCTCTTCTCTGCTCTCTCTACTTCTACTCTCTCTTCTCTCTCGCTCTCGTCTCTCCTCTCTCATCTCTCTCTCCTAGCTCGCTCTCTCTCTGTCTCTCTCTCTCTCTTCTCTCTACGCTCTCTAGGACTTCTCCCTTCTCTCTCTACTCTCTCTCTACGTTCTTCTCTCTCTCTTCTCTCTCTGCCTACTCTAGCTCTTTCTCTTCTCTCTATGCTCTCTCTGCTTCTCTACATCTCTCTGCCTCTCTCTTCTCTGTCGCTACCTCTCTCTCTCTCTCTGCTTCTCTCTCTCTCTCTCTCCTCTCTCTCTCTCGCTCTCTCTCTCTCTCTCTCTCTCTCTCTTGCACTTCTCTCTCTCTCTCTCTCTCTCTCCTCCTCTGCTCTCTCTCTCATCTGTCTCCTTATCTCTCTCTCTCTCTCTTCTACTCTGCTCTCTGCTTCTTCTCTCTCTCGTCTACTTTCTCTCTCTTCGTTTTCTCTCTTGTCGGTTTCCCTCCTCTCTCTCTTGCCTCTACTCTATCTCTTAATACTCACGTCTCGCGTCTCTCTCTGTTTCAGGGGCTGGCCAGGCGCAGCCCCCCCCTCGTGACGCTGCTGCCGTACAGTGGACCTCCCTCCCCTTAGCGGCATGTCTGCATGCTGCATATCTCAGCACGCCCCCTAGCGCCGGTACTTTATACCAGCAGTGGCATCGGCCTCTCCAGTACTCGACAGAGGCGACCGCCGTCAGGTGACCGAGCATCTACGTTGGCCTCTGCACGGTCCCTCGCGCGCCGTTCTCAGGACTAGCAGATGGTCTTGGGGGCTGCTGTATCGCACATTGTCGATTTAGGGGTCATCACGAATCATTGACTGAGAACAATGCAGCACACCTGTGCAAAACGTAGCGTGCTGTGAAGTGTATAGGGTACTCTCCACTCAGCAGGCAACACATAGTCTGCTTAGCACGACCCGCTAATTTGCTCTCTAAAATGCGATGACCTTTCCTTTTTATGTACAACAAAACAAACAGCAAAAGGAATCGGATTTTCCCCGTATTCAAGATGATTGTTTGTTATGATTTTGACATTTTTTGCACGTCCCAAAGATAAATATACCATCGTCACAACGCACACAATAATACTACTGTTAACCCGCACCACGATGGGCTTCTTGAGTTTTCCACGCCCCTGCTGGGGGAGGGGGGTTCGAACACTCCTCGAACTCGGCCTTCTGGTGGTGAGTAGACCGAATCCAAAATACTGTTCGATAGCTCATGAAAACTATGTCGAACTATTTCAGTCCATTGTTTTGGTTCAGGCCAATATTGAAGGTCCACCAGAAGCAAAAAAGGTCAAAAATTTCCCTCTTTTAGAGGACTTTGGCTATAGAGAACCCAAATATTCGGGAACTATGATAGCTAGGAACAAACAAGGAAAAAACATTTGAAAGCTCTTGCAAAAGAAAAAAAAATCATTGGTGTCCTCAAATCTAACTCAGAGTGAATAGGTTGTGGCTCCAGAGGTCATCAAAGGGTCAACAAAAAACTATTTTTGTCAAAACTGTTCTTCGCAAATAACGTTTTACCTAATAAAGAGAGTGTCGGATAATTTCGTCATCGTGTTTGTCGCGTCAAGGCGCTTTCGAATCATGTTCATGATGTCCAGTTAGGTTAGCTTCGAAATTTGACCTCAGGTCAAAGGTCAAGTGGTGACCCCAAGTAGGTCATGTTGCATATTGGAGACGTGTCCTCGACGAGACAACACGTTGGTGCCGGTTCACCTCTCTATCTTATTCTTGCCGAGAGTTATTGACAAAAAAGTATTGGTGACCTCGGATGACTTCGGCTGACACTGTAGGGGCCACTGAACAAAAATTGCGCTGGGTCATCAGAATAGCTTATGATAACATGATTCAGAAATGGATTGGACTGACTGATGGGTATTCTCGGGAAAAGGAAGCATTGTAATATTTCCCCGTTGACTTTTATGGGGAGTCACGAAATTGACCCGACCTCAGGTCACTGATATCGAAAATTCGTGATAACGAATTACAGATATTATACCTTATGCAATCTGTAAGTTTCAAATATATCGGTCACCACTGTGGCTGTGGCACGACCGCAAACTTTTTGTGTAGGTGGGGTCACTTGATCCGACCTGGTGGGCTGACTGAGATGACCTCGGATCAAAAAATTTCAGGGGAAGTTGTGCACAGATGGGGGATAAGATGCGCGGAAAAATGGTGGGCGTCCGCGCCGTGTTTTCTCCCATCTCTGAAAAACCTCAGGGGGTGTTCAAACACCCCCAGCAAGGCGCTGGTTATTTGGGACATGCTCCATCATTTCCTCAATGTCTTCTGACTTTCTTGTGGCATTGACGTATTTCAATTTTCACGGCGAATCAAATTTACGTCATATTTGTCACAGATCTATGCGGTGGACCGATCAGAGAGAGGCACCGCGGTTCCTTCCTCCTATCCAGCAGCTATAAACACACGAATGGGGGAAGGCTCTGGAGGGTGTGAAGGACTGGGAAGGCGCTGGGAAGGTGTCAGTGGACGTCTCGTTGTCTTCGCCAAATCAAAACTCCTTCCAGAATAGGAACCTGTCAGCAGATTTCAGATCGCAGCCCAGATTTATTGAGAAATTGGTCTGTGAAGTGGTCAATCTTTGGTCGGGGTTGACAGTGTTACGGGTAGAACATGAAAAGGAACGCGATTAAACGGTAGAACATGAAAAACGGAACGCGATGAAGCACAGTGAATTACGAAAACACATCCAAATGATTCCGTACCAGTAGTGGTGGAACTTTATCAATCGGTTGATTCCGTACCAGTAGTGTTTGAGACGTAGGTTGAGACAGATGAGAGCATGTTCGCGTAGATGAGGATTCTACGCACCGATTGTTCCTGTTATTTTCCGATTTGTTGCTGCAGCACAATTGCCAAGTGCTGTCACGATCTCCCATCCTCCGAGACAGCAATAAGCTTTGGGAGGACTGAGCTGTCTAAAACCGGGCGACACCTGCCCCCACCACTGACCCCTGGCCCAGCCCCACCACAAAACCTGCCCCACCACTGACCTGGCCCACCACTGACCTGCCCCTAGCCCCCACCATAAACCTGCCACCACTGACGTCAGTCCGTCGCTGACTGAGGCCAGCTGGGGCGGCTGAGCTGAGATCTCCTCCCGGGTCAGTCGACTCCGGACAGCCATCGACTGCGACGCTGCTGCTTACATGGCCGACTGCGGCAATGACGCCTCCAGGTAACGGAGGACGCCGCCAGTTAATGGGGACGCCTCCAGTTAACGGGGGACGCTCCCAGTAACGGGGAACGCCAGTTAACGGGGGACGCCTCCAGTTAATGGGGGACACCGCAGGTTAACGGGGGACCCCAGTTAATGGGGACCACCGCCAGTTACGGGGACGCCTCCAGTTAACGGGGGGACCCTCCAGTTAACGGGGACACCGCCAGTTAACTGGGAAACCGCCAGTTAACGGGGGACGCCTCCAGTTAATGGGGACACCGCCAGTTAACGGGGGACACCGCCAGGTAACGGGGACGCCTCCAGTTAATGGGGACGCCTCCAGTTAAGGGGGGACACGCCAGTGTTAACGGGGGGACGCCTCAGTTATTGCGGACACCGCCCAGTTACGGGGACACCGCCAGGGTCAACGGGGGACGCCTCCAGTTAATGGGGACGCCTCCAGTTACGGGGGACGCCTCCCAGTTAACGGGGGGGGGACACCGCCAGTTAACGGGGACACCGCCAGTTAACGGGGACGCCTCCAGGTGAACGGGGACGCCTCCAGGTAACAGAGGGACGCCTCCAGTTAACGGGGGACGCCACCAGTTAGAACGGGGACGCCCTCCAGTTAACGGGGACACCGCCAGTTAACGGGGGACGCCTCCAGTTAATGGGGACGCTCAGTTAACGGGGACGCCTCCAGTTAATGGGGGGACGGCGCCAGTTTAACGGGGGACGCCGCCACGTTAACGGGGGACGCCGCAGTTAACGGGGGACGCCTCCAGTTAACGGGGGACGCCGCCAGTTAACGGGGGACACCGCCGGTAACGGGGGACGCCGCCGAGGCGCGGTCACAGCTCCCGTCACATGTTAGCCACGCTCCTGCATCGTATTATGGCGCGCCGGAGAATGGCGCGAACTCCGCCCGCCCGCCGGCCGGTTATGCCGTGACCCGGTGGCCCGAGGCGGGGGGGGGGGGGCGGACCCGCGTGGGAGGGGGCGTGCTGGATGAGGCCACCCGCCGGCGACGGCTCAGTCAGCGCCTGCTGACCTGTTTATTCCCGGGCCAACAAGCAGATGAAGGGGTGGTGGAGCGGGTCCCGGGATCGGGGCTGAGCCCGCGGCCTGTGATGGGTTGGGGTCTGCAGGTGAGGCTCCCGGGGAACACCTTGTTTGACAGCAGAGCGTCGGACGGCCCGAGAATCGACAAGCTCGTCACGTGCCAGGCAGATGTGAAACAAAACGACGAAAACTCACACCATAGGTACGAGAAGCTGTCAATTTGGGCTGCGAGAGAAGAAAAAAAACAGAGAACAGAAGACATTTGTTTATAGGAAGCTTTCAAAGATCACAGGTACGATTTTTTTTTTAAAGGCTTAAGTACCTTCTATGTACCGTATGTAGTACTTTTAGTACTGTAGTAAGTACTACGAGAGACAGTAATGAAAGTGCAAGTCAGTCTGACTGGC
>JAXIVJ010005988.1:35000-70132 GCA_036785665.1 Chirona hameri | reverse complement strand
TAATAGAACAACGGGTAGAACAGTAAGGAATGTAATGTAACGCCCAAATGAATTAGACAAGATATAATTTTTCTGGTAATTGTTTTGTCTATTATAAATTAAGGGTACTGTTTGCTATCAATAACTTGTATTTCAATAGATTATAATTCCAACAAATATACGAAGTAGTAGTCGAAGTAGTGTATATTTCAGTACCTGTAGTAGCATTTGGAAGCGGTCATATTGAATTCAATACACGAAGTAGTAGTCGAAGTAGTGTATATTTCAGTACCTGTAGTAGCATTTGGAAGCGGTCAGCGGCCGTTCCGACATTGGTTGGAACGACATTGGACGGCCGCCCAACGCCATTTAACCCTTTTACGCCCAGAATATTGAAAAATGGTAAATAGAAACGTTGTAGCCAAGGCTTGCAGCTATCTGGTGCAGACTCCAGAAGTCGGATTTAACATATGTTCTATAGGTTACGAGCCAGCTTCGTCTGAAAATCATCGATTTAACATGGGAACCCTATGGTGTCGTATGTAGGTTTTTAATGCCCAAACGCCCGAGTGCTGCCACCCAGGGGGTTTTCACTTTGCACAGCGCCATTTGTGACTTATCAGAGACGTGAAATATAATTGGTAAATTATTTGTGCTAGGATAAATTATTACATAACAATAATACTTAGCTTGGCTTTGGGGTATTTGGAATTTGGATGAATTTAATCATGTCACCATGTCTTGATTTACTTGAATCATCATCTGAGGCATATATTGAGGCTACTGGAAATTTGGAATCCTGTTTCCATGTAATGATCCATTAACATGCAACATGTAAGTTTGCAAGTTGGTTGTGTTGTGAGTTGTGACTGTGAGATTTAAGTTAAGAGGAAGGCATCTCCGGAACACTTGCTCTGCCTAGGTAATAGGTACCTAAGTAGTTAAGTTGTAGGTAGTTTTAGTGAATTAAGTAAGCTTAGTGGCTTGGTGTTTGTTTTCTTCCATAACCTTTCCTTGTTGGTGTCTTCAAGCCACCAACAAAAAAGTGTATAGGTGATACAAAGCCACTGGCTTTGTGTCAGCTATAAATTAGTGATGTTTAAGTTGGTTACTTCATGAAAACCTAGTGCTATGAGTGTCGCCTATCCTATACCCAAGTTAAGCGACCAACTTTGAAAAGTTTATAGGTGATACAAATTTGCAATCTTTAGTCAGTCAGTCAATCTTTAGTGCTGACTGACATAGTGACTCAGCAATATAATTGCAAACCAAATGAACAGCTGGGACAATTGTCTCAATCAAAATGTTTGGGCTTTGGAACATTCGCCTGATTTAGTCTTTAGTATGACAAGGTCACAGCTTTATCTCATAAATTATGTATTGGTAATTGGTGTTGGTATGATTTATAAGCTGTACATTATTTTTACATATTACATTTTGAAGCTGCTTCAGCTTTTAACTTTCTTTTTACATTTATTTGAATGTTTTGTTTGTACAGCTGCCATTTATTAATATATCCAGGATCTGCTGGATCCCACGGGGTCTTTTGTTGGTCTAGATCCATGATCCCAGTGGATCCCACTGCAAAAATATAATGTTAGATCCTTGATCCCTTGGATCCCACGGCTAAAATATAAGGTTTGATCCATGATCTTGTTGATCCCACGGCACAAATATAAGGTTGAATCTATGATCTCAATAGATCCCACTGCAAAACTGAGAGGGTGGATCTATAATCTCAATGGATCCCGGATCCAGATCACTGGGATCAGATCCCGGGATCCATTTTTGGGATCCATGCACATGTCTATTAAAGGGACATTCCCACCTTAACACTAGTTTTGAGTTGAGATAGCTAAGTTAGTGGCCTTAGAGCGAAACTTAGGGGGGTAACATTGAAAACAAACACAGATATCTGGTCTAAGAGAAATTCAATTGTGATTTTAAAATTTGGGCCTTGGTAAGGCCCACCCTTATATGGAGTTTTGTACCGATGACGTCAGCTCTCGTTATGGCCGGGTGTACTTGTTTGGAATGAAACCTTGATTTTCTATGATCGCGAATCGTGATGTTTGATTGTTGATTGATGTGTTACGCAGTGCCATCAACATTTGACCAGTTTGAATCTTTTTAAGTCAATAATTTCAATTTAAGAGCAATCAGGTATGCCTCGAATACCCTGTGTTGTGTGTGGCGAATCAAAGATTTATACTACGGTGTACAGGTGAGTCGTCATGCTATTTCATTTACCAACAGCTAACGGCCCAACAGGTTCCTATTTTCCTATCAACGTATTCACTAATTATGCTGTGATTATCGTTTCAAATATCACAAGAGCATAAGCCAGACAAAAGGCAATTTGTTTAGCATTAGGAGAAAAAATATTTGGGTAATCAGACGCCTATGACGGATACTTTTGTAAAAAAAAATAAGTGGGAAAATGTGCCACGTGCCATTATTTTAAGATTGAAAAGAAGGTTTTGACACATTACAAAATTGAAAGAGGAAATTGTACTTTTACGTTACCCTGAGGAGGATTTCAAAACACATTTCACCAAATAAAAGTTGCTTATATTGTATATGAAATGCTGAAACATGCCAATTTTCTGTATTTTGTTCACATTTGGCAGGGGCTATGCCCACTGGTATTCCACTGCAACTGTATCCGCCAGTGGTGTTCTATCAATATGTTTGCTAGTGATGATGTTCATTGTTCAGTGAGCAAAATTATAAATTATGGAAATGTAAGATTATTTGACCAAAAGTGATACAGGTAGGTAATATTCGACTCAGGTAGGTACCTGTCAGTGCGCCGTGTAATTCCATTCACAGTATGGCAGCATATGGTAACATCAGAAAAGCAGCTGCAATGTGCACCACAGCAAAAAAATCCATATTTCTTCTGACAAAGGCATTAAACCTAACCAGGGTGTGTCAGGAAGCAATTATAATAACATAATCAAACCAGACCTAACCTTTACAGCAATTACGGTTACAGGGACCAACGTTTAGAACAATCCGCTCACTGCGCTGCAGCCCTACTGGGAGCTGTTGTACCCCAGACCCCCAGACCATCTTGTAGACAAAACCTAACCCTAAAGCGTAAATAAGTTGTCCGATGTATTAATGCAACCTAACCTAATCTAACCTATTTATAATAATAACGGCTTCGTCAGAAGAAATATGGAAATGCTGCCCTGGTGCACAGTGCCTCTGTTTTTCTGATGTTACCATATGATGCTGTGACGTCATACTGTACATAAGATGGTGCACTGACAGGAAGTGTTTTACCCTGTGTCTTACCCCATGTGACCTGCCACTGTGTCTGACCCTGTGTGACCTGCCACTGTGTCTGACCCCATGTGACCTGCCACTGTGTCTGACCCTGTGTGACCTGTCACTGTGTCTGACCCCATGTGACCTGTCACTGTGTCTGACCCTGTGTGACCTGCCACTGTGTCTGACCCCGTGTGACCTGCCACTGTGCCTGACCCTGTGTGACCTGCTGCTGTGTCTGACCCCATGTGACCTGCCACTGTGTCTGACCTGTGTGACCTGCCGCTGTGTCTGACCTGTGTGACCTGCTGTTGTGTCTGACCCATGTGACCTGCTGCTGTGTCTGACCTGTGTGACCTGCTGCTGTGTCTGACCCGTTTGACCTGTTGCTGTGTCTGACTGTGTGACCTGCCGCTGTGTCTGATCCCATGTGACCTGCTGCTGTGTCTGACCCTGGTTGTTGTACGCTGGTTGTTGTACTGTATGTTGGTGTGGTCGTGCCATGACCTGAGCTCCCCCCCCCCCCTTGAGTTGACCGCCCCTCTCTACCCACAGGCGGTAAAGAAGCGTCTGCCCCAGTCCGAGTCGGAGCCGAGCTCAGCGGCCAAGCGTCCCTCGAAGGAGGCAGGCAGGGCTGGCCAGCTGACCGAGCGCAGCAAGGTGGCCGCCCGCTTCCGGCCGGCCTATTTCCCTTCCCTTCACCTGCGTTTTTGCCTGAAGCAGATCGTTCTCATTTAAATAATCTGGATGGCTGTGTTGTACGGTACCTTTTTTATTTTGCTCGGTAAAGGCTGAATAGGGACACTGTCGTGTGGTTTTGGTAACCAAAGGATGCATTTTGTCGCATTATTCGTGAAGGAAGCACATTTCGGTTTGATAATAGTTGATCAGGTTGTTGCATCTGGCTAGTCAAGGGTGGGCACAATGTCGTGTATGATACTGTTAACTGTTCCCTGCACTGCGATACGAAAATAAATGTAGAAAGCATTACACTGTCTGCGAAATAAAATAATCAAGAATACAAATCGGAATATCAAACGGAAGATTTCGTGATCAGTGTCCTAAGTATGCTGTATGGTCTGTACTCTGTACACAAATTTTCAGCGAAATCGAGATACACGGCGGACCTTCGTATGTATGACCGTCCGTATTTCGTAAGATACGAAAATACAAGACCAAAAACATTGGATTCGTGATCAGCGCATCGGATATGGTTTGTGGAACAATTTTCAGCGAAATCGAGATACCCGGCGGACCTACGTATGCATAGGCGTAGGAACAGGGGGGAGGGGCAGCCCCCCCCCCCCCCCCCAACATTTTTGATTTTACCATTACGCCTATGGGCGTTGCATGGAAAGAATCGACTTCAGAATGCCTCCGCCCCCCCCCCCCCCCCCAACTTGAACATAGTTCCGACGTCCCTGTTCGTATGTATGTATGACCGTCCGTATTTCGTAAGGTACGAAACAATCCCAGATCAAAAACATTGGATTCGTGATCAGCGTATCGGATATGGTCAGTGTATCAATTTTCAGCGAAATCGAGATGCCTCAAATATCAAACTACATTTGGAATAAATCTGCTCCTAGTTTGACGGTGGTGTACGAAGAAGCATACATTCAATGGTTGGTTTTGTATTCAAAGCGCCAGAATTGTTTAGAAAAAATGTGCCATATTTTGGCAGCGTAAAGGATTTCTATATAGCTCTCTAGAGCTCAATAGGACGTCATCATCCCAAATTTAAACAACTTAATTTTTATCAAGTTAAGTGTCGTTTTCGAGAAAAAAACATATCACCATCGTTTTCAGCAGCACTTACTTCCTATTTTCGGGTATAACCGGCGTATATTTGACAACTTTCAGAAAGGTGGCAATGTCCCTTTAATAATAACAACTTTGTCGGAATAAATTTAGCCATAGTTGTCGAGAGCTAAATTAAAATCATAGACATTTTGCACCACAGCAAAATGTCTGTATTTCTTCTGACAAAGCTGTTGAAACTAAACTTAACCGAACATAGGTAACCTATTAATAATAGTACCTAACGGCTTCATAAGAATATATTTTGAAATTTTGCTGTGATGCACAATGCCGCTGCATTTCTGATGATACCATATGACTGTGACATACCATGCTGCCATACTGTGCATAACATGGCGTACCAACAGGCACCTTAGTCAAACATAACCAGCAATATTTAGTGTGTGTGGGGGGGGGGAGGGGCAGCCAGTTTTTTCCACCAGTTTCCCATTCGCATAGGACTAATTATAAAGCCATGCTAATCATGGCGGGGGGGCAGACTGGTTATTGATTTGACTCTGCATTGAATCGATTGAAATCGTTCAATACAAATTGCTTGAATTGAAGAAAATCAATTCACCATATATTGGTATTCATGAATCGTGATTGAATCAAAACCCGCATGGAATCAAATTTAACTATTTTTAACAATTCAAGCGAGCATGGTAAATTGGGCAAATACAATACAGTCCCAGTGGCTACACTCATTTCTACTGAAATATCATTGCAGTGACAATGTTTGAATGATCATAATTCATAGATACCTATGGCTTTGTAAGTTTCCACTTTTATTGATTTGACATATATTCAACATATATTTAAATGTTGAATCAAACGTGAATCAATTAAAATATTGTTTTGATTCTTTGAATCGGGAAGAATCAAATCTCAAATTTGTTATTCATGAATCGAAAAGTGATTGAATAATTCAAGTTCCAAAATGAATCATTATTGAATCATTCCCAAAAGTTGAATCAATAACCAGTCTGGAGGGGGGACAGAGTGATCCAGTAGGGCCTGGCCTGCAGCCCCCCCCCCCCCTCCAGGCAGGGTCCTAGGATTGCTTTGAAGCCATGGTGCAAGTGGGAAATTCAGCCTAAAAACTAACAATAGAGAGTTGAAGATGCAGCCTAATAAGACCATACGATGCACTCAGCATCAGTTTTGCCAAAACTTGAACTCACCAATCAGGCAAGGTCCTACCAAATGTGTGAAAAAGTTATACTATATTGGTCAAAGGCAGAATATCTGCTAGTTAAGCTTAAGTGTCTGATGTGTTATGTTGAGGTGCTAAAATGTCTCATTTGTATGAATTTGTCCTCTAAAGTTGCCCGTGTATGTGCTGAACTTGAACTTGGTATGTAGGTACAGGAGCATCACCCCTGTTAGTTACCCCTCCTCCCACTCCAACAGGGTAATTTTAATCCTGCTAATCTGGGGGTGCAGTGATTCTGGGGGGGGGGGCATCTTATTGTTGTGTTTGTTCTATATTCATGTTGTGCTTTCAACGCCTGTGTTATTGTTGACCACCTTTGACTGATGAACATATTTGCATGCTGGTGCACAATATGGCAGCACGTTATGATGTCATAGCACTATGTGGCAGACGGCAGCATTGCAAAAGTAGCAACATAGTGCTTCAAGGCAACATTTTAATACCTTTTTACCATAAATTGACTCCAGTAGTCGTCGCACCCTAAACCCCCAATCAACAAACAACAAAACATATGTCTGTCAGTATCAAATGTTTTGTCTCGGAAAAGTTGACAAAATTGTAGGAAAAAACTGGTGACAAACTTCGGGTTTCAGAATCCCAACGGTGACACACAGCTAGGGTTTCCCAGCCCTGGGTGACGGCATTGCTCTGCTCCGTCGGGCAGCCACTGTACAGTGCAGTGCAGAAGTTCTGTCCCGGCCAAGCTGGCAAGGTCCGATACTAGTATAGTGCGCAACTTTGCCCAAGATGGCGCGCAGTCCGGCGGGGTCAGATTTATTCGGGCCGACGAGGGTTGCGGGCTTGCTGCAGTGCTAGGATTGAGGACCACTTGTTTTACTAACGCACCTGACACGCAGAAGCGGCGCGCACCGCCTGGCTTCTGCCTCGAAGCTAGGGTGAAGATGGGGGAGGAGTGGGGATGAAGTGACTGGCTGCCGCGCTGACCACAGCCGCCGCGCTGCCGGGCTGTCATGCAGTGATTGCATAATGCGCACTGGGATTCGGGTCATGAACGGGCGGGAATGGAATGGGACGGGAACGGAACGGGCCGGGAACGGAATGGGACGGGAACGGAACGGGCCGGAGATGGAACGGGAACGGGACGGGAACGGGAACGAGACGGGAACGAGACGGGAACGGGAACTTGACGGGAACAAGACTAGAACGGGACGAGAACGGGACGGGAACGGGATGGGAACGGGACGGGAACGGGACGGGAACGGGACGGGAACGGGACGGGAACGGGACGGGAACGGGACGGGAACGGGACGGGAACGGGACGGGAACGGGACGGGGACGGGAACGGGACGGGAACGGGACGGGAACGGGACGGGAACGGAACGGGACGGGACGGGGACGGGGACGGGACGGTAACGGGAACGGGAACGGGACGGGAACGGGAACGGGACGGGAACGGGACGGGAACGGGAACGGGAATGGGACGGGAACGGGACCGGGACCGGGACGGGGACGGGAGCGGGACGGGAGCGGGACGGGAGCGGGACGGGAACGGAACGGGACGGGAACGGGACGGGAACGGGACGGGAACGGGACGGGAACGGGACGGAACGGAGCGGGAAGGGAATGGGACGGGAACGTGAACGGGACGGAACGGAGCGGGAAGGGAATGGGACGGGATCTGTAAACGGGGATCGGGAGCGGAACGGGAACGGGCATGATCTGCTTAGCTATGCACTATCGAACTTGGTTACCTTCGCATTGCGGTATCAAGCGGGCCACACTTGTGTTTTATTATAAATATAATTATAGGTAAAATGTTTCTCAATATCAATATATTGCGGGTGGATATTGGTCGAAATTGATTGCATCAGGGTGTTTTTATCGTTTATAATATACTCAGGTTTTCACGGTAGAGCAGTGTAATCAGACAATTAAATCGACAATTGTTACATTGTGTTTTCCAGGTCGATTTGAATGCAGAAATATAGACTGATATAGTGCTGCATGTATTACAAAGACCGAACATTTGTCTGCAAATGAGTGTTTTGTCAACTATTTATGTCTGCTAAGTGCCGAGTACTGACGTTAATCCTGAAAACCGTCAGAAAACAATGATTTTGAACGATTCACTTGATCGCTTTGCACGTGCCACGCGATGCTGATCGACTCAGTGCATACGCCGGGCCGATTATTTCTCTACATATATGTGTTAGTCCCATGTCCGTGCGACTTATGGTTGCCGAAATATCGGTCCGGGATTGCAACGTTGTTTTGTAAGTAAGCCTTTGCTGTAAGCCTTTGCTGGTGCACGATGTTTTCGCTAAACATTGGAATAATCGCCTGTTTTCCACGCGGCGCCACGCGTTCATAATTTAAATGTATGCAGTGGCATGCTCAAGATTTGGAAAGGAAGGGGCAATAGGCGATATCCCATTTTTTGCCTCTCCTGACACCGCCTTTACCAAACAAATATATTTGTCTTCCTCGCAGATGATTTTGAATGACATCATTCGATTCAAAATACCATTGTGAAGCACTAAACACAATCATTGTGTATGGCGTTTGTCACATGCTCCCGAAATCCGCCCCTGGGATCGCCCATGGAAAACCAAAACAATGGCAAAATCACACAATGTGTGCAATAGATAGCTTAGAATGTTCACCGAGTTTGAAGTTTCTATCCTTCAGATTTCGGTCTCATGCCATTGACTGAATATGCCTCCTTCAATTTGTCCCTGTTTTTTTTTTTTTGTCTTTACGCAATTAAAAATTTGAGAAAAATTGCAACAGGTCTGCGAAAAGTGTCGTCAAAAGGCCTGAAAGTTTGAAGCTTGCAGCTGCAACAGTTAAAGACTAACAAACGATTCCCTTCGAACTCCGAGACACGCGAAAAAGCGAAACATGGCCCCCAAAAGTGTGGCTGGAGCCGCCCCTGGGCAACGATTTGTCTTCGTAAGACGCCGAAATGTGCCCATTGAATACTTAGGAGAAGTCAGAAAGTTTGCAGGTCGTATCTTTACGCATTCTGGAACAGGAGCGGACAACCCTCAGGGGGGTCGTTTAAGCTCCCCCCCCCCCCCCGACACTAATAGGGTTAGTGTCGGGGGCAATGGTCTCCCTGCCCCGGCCCCGTTCCTACGGCTATGATTATATCCAAAGTGTTGACCCGATACAAAATATGAAACCAATCCAACCACATTGCGGCGCGGATTATTATATTTCGTGTGCATTTTCTCACCAGAAATGGACACGGGGGCCGGGGCTACCATCGTAAGCTTGCCGTAAGCCCGAGCGACTTTTGAAGGCGGGAGAGGCGAGCTTCGAATGTATTATTCTGGTTATGATATTGCCAGTCATTGCCAGCTATAATAGATGAACAAGCCTGGCAGCTAGCACACAACATATGTGTATATTTAGCTTTATGTGCAATTCGATTTAATATAAACCAGGTATCCTCATATAATCACCCCAACCGCCTCAGAATACCTGTGATTCCTCCCTCTCATCAATCACGGCAACCCCCACAGCAGGACTTAAGCTCTCGCGGCCCCGTATATTTGCCCAGTGCCCACCTACTCTCCTCTCCCCTACCGCTGTATCGCTCCCCATCCGACCCCGGCCGTGGGATGACGTCATGCCAAGGTCACGTTCAGTGTCTCACAAACCCGAGGTGTGTTCCTACCTTTGTGACACCTATCAGGGATGAGCTCAATAATAGTTGACCTGCGCGCGGCGCCGCGGTCAGACGTGCGACGCGCGCGGGTCGCTCGCTTACCTCCTTTCCGCGAGCAAACGTCTCACACCTTCTCCTTTGTCATAAAGACATAAAGACATAAAAGAAAAGTGCAACAAAGAGCCTCTTGGGCCCATCCGAGGTTGCACCCCACCCCACCCCCACCCCACCCACCCACCCACCCACCCACCCCCACCCCACCCCCCCCCCCCTCCACCAGTCTCGCCCCTTCAAATCACCTTACTCTACCTGCATAAAAGAAGGCTAATCCCACGAGTATTTATGAACTAATCCCTTCTCTGTAAAGTATTTATCTAATCTAATTTTGAAGGAAGCAAGTGTCACTGCATCAGCGACATCCCCTGGTAGCATATTCCAATGTCCTACAACCCTTCTACTGAAAAATGACTGTCGTAGCCTAGTCCTACTTTGTTTCATAATGAGTTTATGCTGATGACCTCTACCTCGATTTTCCCTATTGAACTCAAACATACCCTTTAAATATCCAGAATGCTGACTATTTACAAATTTGAAGACTTCAATTAGATCTCCTCTTAGCCTTCTATATCTAAGTGAAAACATACCCAATTTCTTTAATCTATCTTCATAAGGTAAACTACCAAGACAATTAACCATTTTTGTTGCCCTTTTTTGAACTCTTTCTAACAACCAGCAATCTTTCTCATATGTTGGAGACCAGGCTTGTACACAATACTCCAAATGTGGTCTAACGTATGCACAATACAGTTTTGTTATTACCTTTTCACTCTTGTAGGAAACATTTCTGTTAATGGCCCCTAGCATTCTAAGTGCCTTTTTCCTAGCTTCTACAACCTGGTCTGACGCTGATAGTCTATTGTTTACCACGACACCTAAATCTCTTTCCTTTTCAATCTGCTCCATTTTCTGCCCACCCATTTCATACCTATGTTTACTGCTAACCCGTCCAGCGTGCATAATCTTACATTTACTCAAATTGAATTTCATCTGCCATGCTTCAGACCACTCAACTAGCTTGTCCAGATCTGATTGAAAAACATCCTGATCATGTTTTCCTCTAATAATCCTGACAACTTTTAGATCGTCTGCAAATTTCAAGACTTTGCTGTCTATACTGTTCTCAATTGCATTCACAAATATTATAAAAAGCAATGGGCCCAGGACTGAGCCCTGTGGAACCCCACTGAGAACCTCCTTCCATTGTGATTGGCACCCATTCAATATAACCCTTTGCTGGCGTCCTGAAAGCCACGTTTCTATCCAATCCAGAATCTTGCCCCTGATCCCATGAATTTTAAGTTGCAACCCCAGTCTTGTATGGGGGACTTTGTCAAATGCTTTACTGAAATCAAGAAAAGCTACATGAAATCAAGAAAAGCTACTGTTTACCCTGATCAAAGCTATCTGTTGCAACATCCAAAAACTCCAGAAGATTAGTTAAACAAGAACGGCCCTTCCTAAAGCCATGCTGTGTATCCTTGATGAGTTCATTTTGCTCCAAGAATTCAACAATCTTATCTTTGATGATTGATTCAAGCACCTTGCAGACTAATGAGGTCAGACTAACCGGTCTATAGTTTTCCTCTTTACTTCTATCTCCCTTTTTATGAATAGGAACAACATTTGCTCTTTTCCAATCAAGTGGAATTGTACTATCTGCGAGTGATTTAGAAAATATTATGGCTAATGGAACCGACAACTCCCTTTCAGATTCTCTTAAAAGTCTAGCATGGATTTCATCAGGTCCTTCTGCCTTGTTAGGCCTTACTTTCTTTAGATATTCTAGAACAAGTTCACTACTTATGCCACCTAGCTCTCCTATAGTCTCCTCTGTCTCTAGCTCAGGCTGAAGTGCTGCAATACTACTCTGGTCCTCGATAGTAACGACAGATTGAAACTGATCATTAAGCACTTCAACCATTTCACTGTCCTTGCTAACTAACACATCATCTACCTTAAATGGACCTATATTTTTGGAAACTGTACTGAACTTATAAAAACTGAAGAACTTCTTACTATCTGCATTACAATGTCTAGCTAAATCAAGTTCCTTTGCCCTTTTAGCTGCTCTGACCTTTTTCTTAACTTAACTGAATTTCTTGCATTCTGTGTCGTGTGGGAGCTGTCTGTATAAGGCCGAGTGAATGTGTGACTGAAGTGCTAGTGCGTGAGAGAGACCTGTCTTGTCTCTGTGGAGGCTGGGCTAGTCGAGTTCCTGGTGTTCGCCGCCGAGACTCCCCAGCTCGTGGGCTCTTTCTTTAGACCCGCCGGTCAGCTAACCTGGTCAGCTGACAGCTGACCTTGAACCTGAGCCCTGTTTCAAATCAGCTGCTGTGCTGTTGTCAGCCGAGATTAGAGAGCCTGATTCGCTGGAAGATCGATGACGTACTACTACGTCATACCAGGTGACGTCATACTCCTGCTGACAAGTGCCAGCTCTGCTGCTGCGAGGAAGCAGGTGCAGGACGCACGTTTTGTCAGCAGGCACGGAAATTGGCGCATGCGGCAGTGGCGCAGTTGAAGGCGGGCTTGTAAACAAAGCAAAGAGCGCTTGTTTCGGGTTGAAAGCAGCGAACTCTGTCGTATCTTTCACAATCACTTGCCTGCCTTTGCTGTATTATTATCTTTTTGGTTTCCGCGCACATGCGTTAGAATATATCCTTTCTGCGCCACATCTGTACGGCTGCCATTTTGTTGGCAGCTGATTTGGAACCAATCTGTCAGCCCAGCGCTATGGGCGGAGTCTATTCCCTGCTGCCAACAGCCGACAGCTGATTTGAAACAGGGCTCTGGTGCGGGCGGCTACCAGCCCGGCCCCGACCCACTGTCTGGAGCACGGGTACCTGTGCCGGATTGTGGTGCCAGCACGCGCCCGGCGCCCGGTTTGTACAGAGGACGACTACGCTGGCGCGGTAACTCGGCTTGAGCCTACAGCGAGTTCGACGGGTCCCGGCTGGCTCGGAGATGGATAGTGGCCTCCTCCGCCTGCTGCTGCTCCTCTTCTTCGCCAAACTCCTGGTGTCGGCTGCTGCTCCGGCCGCGGCCATCCCGCACCGGCGCGGATACAGGAGGACATCCCGCAGCTCTACCAGTGGTGACGTCATCGCGAGTCCTTCACCGCTGCTCCCGCTCAGAGAGGGATCGCCAGCTGAGCGATCTGGCAGCGCGATGTTGGTGCTACCAGACACCGATGAGATGACAACACTGCGAAGCGGAGACGGTCCCGGCGCACGCGGGGACGGCGCGGAGGACACGGCCGTGCACGGGGGCGGAGAGGCGGACGGCGGCGGTGTGGTGGTGGAGGCGTGGTCTCTCATGGTTCTTCGGGTGGGGGTGGGAATGGGGTTTGTGTGCTATTTCTCTGAACGTTAGATCTTTGAAGCCGAAAATATTGTCCCTTCGTCATGATCTGTCCTATTATGACTGTGATATATGTGCTCTATCTGAAACTTGGCTCAAACCAGAAACACTCTCAAGATTTGTTAACTTCCCTGGATATTCACTTACTCGCGCTGACCGTCCAGATGACAGGGGTTTTGGGTGTGTTGCAGTTCTTTCTAGATCAGGGTTAAGTGTTAAGAGGCTCCAGTCGGTGTGTGGCTCAAACCATTGTAAACTTGAAACTATGTGGCTCTCACTCACCACTCATCGCCAGCGTCGTTTTAACCTGAGTGCACTGATTTTTTTTTGTATTTTATTAAGCAGATCACCAACAGGGTCGCCCCCATTGACAGGTGAAGTCACCTAGTAAAACTGATAGCACGATCACTCTATAAAGTACATCGAAACATTAGCAAGATATAAATAGTGTAAAAAATACAAAGTGAACTGATAAATGATGCAAGATAAAAACAGCGACCGTAAAAGACGAGTTACAGATATGCTATATAAGTGATGACATGTAAGAAAATTCACCTCCGGAGCGCTGTTTAAAAAAAGTTGACTAGCCTAGGTACCCTGCAGAGTAGACTGCCCTTCACGGTGTTAACGCGGGGGCAGATCTCGTGTAACAGCTTGTGAGTGTGGGTCGATCGAGTTGGTACATGAAGTGTAAAGCTTGTTAGCAAAGTTTGAGAATCTAATTTCGAGTGGAAAATATTCCTGATGGTCATGCTGAATCCTACGAGCTGATAAAGAAGGTATCCGGAAGTGTTGTAACAAGTCTGAGTATGCTAAAGAAGTGGTATGACCAGAGAAAGTACTATTTAGAAGCCAAATTATAAATTTGTGTTGAACTCGATCGACCCGCACTGTGTGGGAATCAGCCGCGCTCGCCCAGATCACGCTACCATATTCAAAAAATTGAGCGTACGTTGGAGAAGTAAGCGCACAGTAGAGCGTTCATGTTAAACTTTCAATCATGAGAACCGGTTTGAAAAGAGCGAATTAGTAGTCCGAGCGATCTATTAGCCCTTCTGACAACATTTGTGACCTGGGGAGCAAATGTAAGTTTGGTGTCTAGAATGATGCCCAAGTCGCGAATTTCTCCAACGTGCTCGAGTTTTGAAGCACTAATACAATATATTGTCTGGACGGGCGCGCGCCTGAGGGTCATAGTGAATGACTTGCATTTTTGGGGATTCAGAGTGAGTGCCAATCTGGCGGACCAGGCTGCCAGACGATCGAGATCCTGTTGCAGCAGTAGTCCGTCAGATGGGGAAGCAATTTTGCGCTAGATTTTGACGTCATTGGCGTACAGAAGGCAGCCGGACTGAATTTCAAGTGGTAAGTCATTGATGAATAATGAAAAGAGAAGTGGAGCCAAAAGAGAACCTTCTGGAACACCAGACGTTACTAGTTTCCAGTCGGAGGTTTTGCCATTGACGATGACCCTCTGACGCCTATCGGACAGATACGAGACAAACCATTTTAAGGCAGAATCCCTCAAATGATAGGAATGTTTTGGTTTATGAATTAGAAGCGAGTGATAAACGCTTCGAAAAGCAGCCAAATAATCTGTATATATAGCGTCCGTCTGGTATCCGTCCGATATGGCTTCCCACGCTGTTCGAAGATAGACAGCAAGGTTAGTAACACACTAACGGCGGCGGATAAAACCATGCTGCTCATGACAGGTGACACGTGACACGTGTGAGGACGTGACACGTTTGACACGTGCACAGGTGACACGTGCCGAAGTAGTTCATCATAGACTACTCGCTCTGGTATCTTTCCGAAGAGAGGAAGCAGGGACACTGAACGATAATTGAAGGGGACTTTTTATCACCCTTCTTGAAAATTGGAATGATATTCCAGACTGTATAGGCCTCCAGGTCATTCCATAGCTCAGGTGACTGCCGATTTGAATTGCCTTGAATTGCAAATTCAACGTATCATTCTTCACTCATCTTGTCCAATTTGTATCACAGGTGATGTAAATTGTAGCCTCTTAGCTTCAGACAGTGATCATAGTAGGACTAAGCTGATAGAGGTTTTAGACAGTTTAACATTACATCAATTTGTGCAGGTACCCCCATATAGATCTGGATCTCTTTTATATATATGTGTCTCAAACTGTGTTAACTTTGTAGCTGACCTGAGTGTATTTGAATGTGCATACAGTGATCATTTTTTAGTCAAGGCCATCATCAACATTCCCAAGCACAGAGCCAAACCATCATATATCATGTTTAGACGTTTGAATAGGTTGAATGTTTTCGATGTTCATGTGTCTCTGTACCACACCCACTGGAGCCCTGTGTTCTCATGTGCTGGGGTAGCTGATCTGAGGTCTGCCTTTCTAACATTACTGCTGCCTATTCTTGACTCTCATGCTCCTCTGCAGCGCATCAAAATTCACAACCCTTCGCGCCCCCCCCCCCCCCCCTGCCTCGGATGCCACCCTGCGGCTGATGGCACAGCGACGTGGACTTCTTGCCCAAGGCGTCAGGACTCCCTGCTCTTCTCACCCTGGATAAGAAAATGAAGTCTGCTATCCGACAGGACATGAGACAGGACATTGCCAGTAGGGTGAGAGAGCAGGGTCCTGCCACCATGTTTAGGAACATCAGACAAATAATCGAGAGCAAGAAGTTCACACAGAGAGTTGTGCCTGAGGCCACCCCCGACGAGTTAAACAAGTACTTTGTGGGGGTGGGCCCCCGAGTCGCGGGTGAGGTTCGAGCCAGGGGGGTACCCTTGAACTTCCGTGCTGTCTACCCAGGGTTGGTGCCTGTGCTTTCTCTTTGAAACCCATGACTATTGACTCTCTCAGTCCTGTCCTCTTTACTATGAGAAATTTAGGAGCTTGTGGGGCAGACGGTGTTTGCATTAAAGTAATTAAGCTTTGTTTTAAAACTATTGGCCACGTCATCCTACACATTCCCAACACCTGTCTCACATCCTGTGAATTTCCTGATTCCTGGAAACATTCCATAGTACATCCTATCCACAAATCCGGAAGCCCATCAGATGCCTCAAACTTCAGACCTATTTCCATCGTTCCTGCCTTTCCAAAGTGTGTCGAGAAGGTGGTCCAGCGACAGCTTTACTCGTACATGGCTGACAACAACCTCTTTTCCTCATCCCAGCAAGGTTTCCGCGCCTGTCTCTCCACAGAAACCGCGCTCCTTACTGTATCCGATCAAAATCTTGCCGCCACTGACCGCCAGGAACTTACTCACCTGTGCCTCCTTGATATTTCCAAATGCTTTGATGTGATTGACCACACAAAGCTTCTTTCCAAACTTCCAGCCTATTCTATCGATCTTACCTGGTTTTCTTCTTACCTCCGTGGTCATACCCAATCTGTTTGTACTGCTGACGGGCGTGCAACCGGCACCTTTCCAGACCCCAGTCCAATCCCATCGGTGTATTCCAAGGATCCTCTCTTGGCCCACTCCTCTTCCAGATTTTTGCTAACGACCTGTCCCTTTTTGCCCCTGACGCGCACGTGGTGCAGTACGCTGATGATACCAAAGTTTTGATATCTGGCAAAAAAGACTCTCTCCCGCAGCTCATTGCTACAATGGAACAGACATTAGACTCCTTCGACGTCTGGTTCCACTCCCACGGTCTGAAAGTTAACACAAGTAAAACGGAACTTATAGTCTGTGGTTCCCGTCAAAATTGTCGTGGCATGGCTCTCATTACTGTTCGGTTCCGCGAGGATGCAGTGCGTGAGGGCCCCACCGTGAGGAACCTTGGCGTAGTGTTCGACAAGTACCTCACCTGGGACTCTCACGTTTCTGCCCTCGTCAAAAGCAAATGCAACGGTATCCTCATCGGCCTGTCCCACGTGCGTCATCAGATCCCGCTTGACCTTCTGCCCACCTTGGTCAATGCCTTGGTCCTCTCGCACGTCCGATACTGCCTTGCCGTCTGTGGCAACGGGTCGGAGAAAAACATACAACGCCACCAAAAAAATATTGAACTTTGCGATGCGCGTTGTCTCCGGCCGTCGCAAATTTGATCATATATCGGACGTGCGTGAGGAACTGGGCTGGCCTACTGCCCGTCAGCTCTACCAACAGCATTATATTAGTTTGCTTCACAAAATACGAGTTACCGGCGAACCGCAAGCTCTTGCCTCTCATATTCAGGCCAACTCTTCTCTTCGTTCCCGTTCTACTCGGCAGGACACTGATTCTACTCGTCCTCACTCTCCCGCGCGTGAGGACGGAGGCGGGTAGGCGGCACCTCCCATACAGTATCGCGCAGCTGTACAACGCTCTACCTCAGGAACTCCGGAATTGTCACTCGCGTCTTTTAGGCATGCACTGTGCAATCATTTAGCTAGGACTGGATGAATGTGTGTGTGTGTCTGTGTGTCTGTGTGTCTGTGTATCTGTGTGGCTGTGTGGCTGTGTGCGTGCGTGCGTGCGTGCGTGCGTGCGTGCGTGCGTGCGTGCGTGCGTGCGTGCGTGCGTGCGTGCGTGCGTGTGTGTGTGTGTGTGTGTGTGTGTGTGTGTGTGTGTGTGTGTGTGTGTGTGTTTTTTTGTGTGTGTGTGTGTGTGTGTGTGTGTGTGTGTGTGTGTGTGTGTGTTGTGTATGGATGTATGCTTTGTATGTTTTGCCTGTATGAATGCTGCTTACGAGTGTCTTTTTAACATGTCTCACCTTTTAACGTAATCGACTCGACACTCGGAATAGCCATTTTATGTTGGAGTGTTTTAAATGTCAATACATACATAGTTGCTTTTGATTCCGCTGGGTGCAGCACCGATTAGCCCGCTGGTGGCGCCGAAGCTGTGGACAGAACTTCTACACGGCACTGTACATCAGGGCGTATTTTAAGGGATTTTGACTGGGGTGGCAACTCGGCGTTCAGTTGCGCCATCTTAAGGGGGCGCCATCGCCAAAAACGCCAAAGGGGGCCCACTGGCGGATCCAGCCTCTCTCCGTGAGGGATCTTTTTGTGGCAAAAAGGTACCCCCATTTTTCCCCGCGGATTTGGACGGTCACCTGATTTTGCATTCGAGCTTAAGAAATTAATTTTAAAAGATATGATTTTGTGGATTTTTTCCCGATTTTTTTTTTTTTGGGGGGGGGGGGGTCGAAAACACAAAATTTCCAAATCCGAAATAGCCATTTTGAGGGGAATGTCATTTCCTTTCTTTTGACGTTTTTTGTTGTTGTTGGTATTTCCAATTTGCTTCAAAACTCTATTTACTACGATTGTTCAAACATGTATCGTTTTTTTCACCCAAAATGCCATGAAATGACGTCATTAAAACGTCATTATCTCCCAAAATGATGCATCAATTTTATTCAATTTTGGTATGAAGAAGCATAATTGATACAGCTGATGCAGCTATGACGCCGTTACTAATTGATGCAGGTACTGATATCTATTAACGTAATTTTAACGTTGATATCTATCATAGTTTTCAAGTTATTGAGAAAATCCGGGAAGGGGGGGGGGGGCAGATTCTGCCCCCCTCCCCCACCCCAGTGGGGCGCGAGTTGTTTGTCACCGGGGATGCTTGAATTGCATCAGGTGCACTGTTTTGTCTATCATTGGAAGAAAGGGATACCTACATACAAACTTCAAATTCAATCACTCGAGAGAAAAAACTTCCGTTTTCATCATGACGTTTTCTCCTAAGATCATTGTTGTTCACGTTCAGTGCAGGGAACGCGCGGGGGGCATACTTGTATCATGGATAAAGTAAGTATGGATAGGTAATTCCGCCCACTTTCTATTGTTATCCGCGACCATGCGCATCCGCTGCCGTTTACCGTACTACAAAAACAACAGCTAGTATACCGCCCACCCCGTGGTAGGCCGACGTCCACAAGGTAAGCCGTTTCCCGTACTACAAACCGACAGCTAGTACCGCGGCGCTCTGTAGTCGCTAAATCGAGTATGAATTGCTAAATCGTGTAAATCGCGTATCCATGCTTTTATTGAATGCCCCTCCCAGATTCCTGTGTGTGTCTGTGTGTTTTGCATTTGCCCCCCCCCCCCTGGATCCGCCAGTGCCAGCAATTACCACCAAGGAGAGCCTCTACCAGACACTTAATGGAATTAATTTTCCCATTTTCCAAATTTGTATAAGTAATTGCGAAAGTCTTGTCATGCCGCGAAGTGGCGCGACATTTTCCGTTTTTGACTGTGGATAGCTGGGTTTTGACTGCTGCAAAGACAGTTTTTACGATTTTACGATAAATTGGGAACGGGCGGGGCAGGGGGATACTTGTATTGAATGCCCCCCCCCCCCCATATTCATGTGGGGGGGATTTGCCCCTGATGCCCCCCCCCCCTGCATCCGCCAGTGGTCTGGCCTTTAGCCGCAAAGAAGTAAATAAAGAAAGAACAGCACATGTTATTAATTTAGCAGAACGTTGAGAGTAGCAATCAAGCACCATCATGTAGCAAAATAAAAGTATGAATGTAAACAAATGCAACAATGGCGCGGCGCGACAAAACACGGCAGAAATAACGCAAGCAATTCAAGGCATAATGTAAACAAGCGCCACAAACACCAGTAACACCACCTGTGATGGAACTTTCACAAAACTGACGACGAACAAAAAAGGATCTCAGGATATCTTTAAGACACTTCGAGTTATGTAATAAGCTAAAACTATTTATTTCGGTTTCTTATATTTACGATCATCTACAGTCACCAGGGGCACAACCAGACCTTCAGAAGGGGGGGGGGGGAGATCCAGTGATGATGGGCCCCTGGGAAAGAGGTCTCCCCAAAACATATATATTCCCTCAGGCGCGGATCCAGGATTTCGGTCTGGGGGACATACAAAAAGTTGCGCCCTACGGGCGCACTTGGCGGGCGATACATGGACGAGATCCGGCTCAGGGGGGGGGGGGGGGGGGGGAAAGCGCCTCCCCTAGATCCGCGCCTGCCCCTGGATATGAAAAACTCTACGGATTTCGGCCACTTTATTTTGTGAGGCCCCTTAAAAAATATCAAGTTTTGATTAGCTGGATTGGACCACGACCCTCAGTATGGGGGCGGCATTTGCTTCTGGAGACGCCAATTGTTCGGTTTAGATAGCGTATGTTCCTCTCCATGGGGGCGGCATTTGCTAATGGGCAATGTCCATTTGTCCAATTTAGAGTGCGTCTGTTTAACCCCGTGGGAGCGGCACATGCTTATTGTCCGGTGAGGGCGCCTGTTCTACTCCATGGGGGCGGAATTTGCTTCTAGTGGCGCCTATCCTGTTCCTAAGTCGCCATTTACTTCTAGGAGTGCTAATTGTCCGATTCCCGGGAGTGCCTGTCAGTGGCGTGCGCAGACATTCACAAAGGACCAGGTCATTGCCTTGAGGCCTGAGGGGCGCACCCGATCGACAGGGGCGCCGTCGTTATTGGCGACAGTTTTGCATGGGGGCGCCTCAACTCCCGCACCGTGCGGAAGGAGACCCCCCCCCCCCCCCCCGTCACTAGCCGGAGGGTGCCATCACTGGCCAGGGGCACGTCATGGGCAGAGAGGGGCAGTCACTAGTCGGAGGGGCGCCGTCACTCGCCGGAGGGACGCCGTCACTGACCGGAGGGGCGTCGTCACTATCTGGAGGGGCGCCGTCACTGGTCGGAGGAGCGCCGTTACTGGCCGGAGGGGCGCCGTCAATGACCGGAGGGGGCGCCGTCACTAGCTGGAGGGCTCTCGTCACTGGCCGGAGGAGCGCCGTCACAGTCCGGAGAGGGGCAGTCACTAGTCGGAGGGACGCTGTCACTCGCCGGAGGGGGCGCGGACACTGGCGGGAGAGGCGCCGTCACTGTCCGGAGGGGCGCCGTTACTGGTCGGAGCCCGGAGGGGCACCGTCACTGGTCGGAGCCCGGAGGGGCACCGTCACTGGTCGGAGCCCGAAGGGGCGCCGTCACTCGCTGGAGGGGCGCGGTCACTGACCAGAGGGGCAACATCAACGGCCGGAGGGGCGCCGTCACTGGTCGGATGGGCACCGTCACTCGCCAGAGGGGCGTGGTCACTGGCCGGAGGGGCGCCTTCACTGGCCGGAGAGGCGCCGTCACTGGTCGGAGGGGCGCCATCACTAACCGGAGGGGCGCCGTCACTGGCCGGAGGGGCGCCGTCACTAGCCGGAGGGGCGCCGTCATTGGCCGGAGGGGCGCCGTTACTGGTCGGAGGGGCGCCGTCGCTGGCCACAGGGTCGTCTTGACTGACCGGAGGGGCGCCGTCACTAGCCGGAGGGGCGCCGTCACTGACCGCAGGGGGAGCCGTCACTGATCGGAGGGGGCGCCGGCACTAGCCGGAGGGGCGCCGTCACTAACCGGAGGGGCGCCGTCACTGGCCGTAGGGGCGCCGTCACTGGTCGGAGGGTCGCCGTCATTAGCCGGAGAGGTGCTGTCACTGGTCGGAGGGGCGCCCTCACTGGCCGGAGGGGCGCCGTCACTGGCCGGAGGGGCTCCGTCAATGAAAATAGGCCCCTGAGCTTCTTACCCGCTCGGGGACGCCGTCACTCGCCGGAGGGGCGCAGTCACTGGCGGGAGATGCGACATCACTGTCCGGAGGGGCGCCGTCACTGGTCAGAGCCCGGAGGGGCACCGTCACTCGCCGGAGGGGTGCGGTCACTGACCGGAGGGGCGCCATCAACGGCCGGAGGGGCGCCGTCACTGGTCGGACGGGCGCCGTCACTCGCCGGAGGGGCGTGGTCACTGGCCGGAGGTGCGCCGTCACTTGCCGGAGGGGCGCCTTCACTGGTCGGAGGGACGCCGTCACTGATCGGAGGGGTGCCGTCACTAGCCAGAGGGCCGCCGTCACTGGCCGGAGGGGCGCTGTCACTGATAGGAGGGGGCGCCGTCACTAGCCGGAGGGACGCCGTCACTAGCCGGAGGGGCGTCGTCACTGACCGGAGGGGCGCCGTCACTGACCGGAGGGGCGCCGTCACTGGCCGGAGGGGCTCCGTCAATGACCGAAGGGGGCGCCGTCACTGGCCGGAGGGGCGCCATCACTGGTCGGAGGGGCACCGTCGCTGGCCAGAGGGGCGCCTTCACTGGCCGGAGGGGCGCCGTCACTAGCCGGAGGGGCGCCGTCACTGACCGGAAGGGCACCGTCACTGACCGGAGGGGGCGCCGTCACTAGCCGAAGGGGCATCGTCACTTGCTGGAGGGGCGCCATCACTGGTCGGAGGGGCGCCGTCACTGGTCGGAGGGGCGCCGTCACTGGTCGGAGGGGCGCCGTCACTGGTCGGAGGGGCGTCGTCACTGGCCGTAAGGGCGCCTTTACTGGCCAGAGGGGCACCGTCACTGGTCGGAGGGGCGTTGTCACCAGCCGGAGGGGCGCCGTCACTGGCCGGAGGGGCACCGTCACTGGTCGGAGGGGCGCCGTCACTGGCCGGAGGTGCGCCTTCACTGGCCGGAGGGGCGCCATCACGGGCCGGAGGGGCGCCGTCACTGATCGGAGGGGCGCCAGCTTTGCATGGGCGCCTCGGGTCTAAGGGACCAGGTCATGGCCTGAATGACCGTGTACTCTGTATGCCACTGGTGCCTGTCCTGTTGGCGGTACTAATTGCAAAACAAAAATGGTCCGGGGGGGGGGGGGCACTGGTACGGACATTCCGTACTGTCCGTATAGGTGGTTGTGCCCCTGCTGAAATGGACGGTATTTTAATTTGGATTGGCGTTCTTTGATGCGAAGAGGCGGCCTCATCTGCCGGGGGCTACTTTATCGCCGAGAGGGGCGTTTCAGCATCTTTTTAACTGGGGTGGCAAAGTGCCGTCACTGGGGTGGCATTCTTCATGACTGGGGTGGCAATTGCCATCCCAGTTACGATGTTAAAATACGCCCTGCTGTACATCACAGTGACCAGCTCCCCTCCGGACATCAGGGCCTCCTCTAACATGTTAACGGGGGGGGCTGGAGCCCCCCCCCGTGAACCCCCTCCCCCAGTCGAGGCGAAATCGCGTCACTGGGGGGGGGGGGGGAGGTAATTGTCATCGTATCTATATACAAAATGTCATACTCGAATCTGTGATATAAATCAACGTGAAACCTTTCATATTACACAAATTAAAGGACCAAAGAGGTAAAATAAGTGAATACAAACTCAATGGCCAATTAAGTAGAAAATACCGCTTCCGTCTGCTCGTAGAAAACACAATTATGGCTGGTATCTGGGAATAAACAATGCATCAATCTGATCCCATCTTCCCGCAGTCACGCGGTACACACTTCCCGTAGATTCGCAATGCTGGATGGACTGTTGACATCTTTCAACTGTCGGTTTGGCCGGTGCATTGGATTGTAATTTTAGTTTGTGTGTGAGTGGGGAAGGGCAAAACAATCTCCTGGATGGAGCACCGCAAAAAATAAAAGGCCCACGGCAAAACTTAATTTTGAGTATTACCTAAATACAACCGGAATGAGCTTCGAGTCGGAGCATATAAAGTTACAATCGGAAGATGTTGAAGGAGGCCCCTGAACATGTAAGCGTGACAATAAATGTGCCGTGGATATAAATAGGGGCGGCGTCGCGGAATGGTGCACTGGCGGATCCAGCCGTGTTTTTTTTTGGGGGGGGGCAACATTTTGTGGCAAAAAGGTACCCTCATTTTTTTTTCTCCGCGGATTTGGGCCGGTCACACCTTATTTTGGTATTCGAGCATAAGTAATTCACTTTTCAAATTCACAAAATATATTTTATTTTTATTTTTGGGGTTAAAAAACATTTTGGAAATCCGAGATAGCCATTATGAAGAAAATGCAATTTTCTTTCTTTTCATCTTTGTATTTGCAATTTGCTTGAAAACTCTGATTTCTACAATTTGCCAAACATTTATCGTTTTTCCACCAAAAATGGCATGACATGGCGTCATTAAACGTCATTATCTCCCAAAATACTGCATCAATTTCATTGAGAGTTGGTGATAAGACTTAAACTTGATGCAGGATAAGGTACTGAAAGTTTAACGTTGATATCTATCATCATGTGCAGGTTATTAAGAAAATAAAGGAGGGGGCAGATACTTCTAAGGTTTGAACTAGAAGTACCTATCTCAACCTAGGTACCTACCTATAGTTTGTTTTATTTTGATTGCACAATTGCCATTCAGTTACTGGCACTATGTCCAAAAAAATCAACTTATTGACGCCTCAATTTCTTATGGAAAGTGGGCGGAGCTTGTCATAGGCTTAAGGATAACAAAAATTGACAAAATTATTGACAACATTTCATAAAAACACATAGTCCCCATGGAAAATGGTCAGTCTTCAAAAATAATCATACCATCTGATGCACAACTGTTTATTCCATCCACCCACTGGCGTATCCAGCCGTCGTTTTTTTTTTTTGGGGGGAGACGAGGGGGGAGCAACTCTGTGGGAGGTATCAAAGCCTATCAAAGTGTTAGATTTGTCGGCTTCTCATGCCCCTTCTCAGGCAGGCAGGCAGGCAGGCAGGCAGGCAGGCAGGCAGGCAGGCAGGCAGGCAGGCAGGCAGGCAGGCAGGCAGGCAGGCAGGCAGGCAGGCAGGCAGGCATGTATGTGTATATATATATATATATATATATATATATATATATATATATATATATATATATATATATATATATATATATATATATATATATATATATATATATATATATATATATATATATATATATATATATATATATATATATATATATATATATATATATATATATATATATATATATATATATATATATATATATATATATATATATATATAATATATATATATATATATATATATATATATATATATATATATATATATATATATATATATATATATATATATATATATATATATATATATATATATATATATATATATATATATATATATATATATATATATATATATATATATATATATATATATATATATATATATATATATATATATATATATATATATATATATATATATATATATATATATATATATATATATATATATATATATATATATATATATATATATATATATATATATATATATATATATATATATATATATATATATATATATATATATATATATATATATATATATATATATATATATATATATATATATATATACATATATATATATATATATATATATATATATATATATATATATATATATATATATATATATATATATATATATATATATATATATATATATATATATATATATATATATATATATATATATATATATATATATATATATAGATATAGATCAAAACCAAAAAAAATTGGAAATCTGAGAAGGCTATTTTGAAGAGCATGTAATTTGATTTTTTTCACGTTTTTATTTGCAATTTTCTTTATAACTCTATTTGCTACGATTTTCCCAAATTTATCGTTTTGCCACCAAAAATGGTATGACATGACGCCATTAAAACGTCATTATCTCTCTAAACACTATATCAATATCATTGAAATTTAGTGAGAAGAATATGACTTGATGCAGGATAAGGTACTCAAAATTTCACGTTGATATCTATCATAGTTTTTAAGTTATGGAGACAATCCGGGAGGGGGGGCAGGGTAAAGTGTCACTGGTGCTGCTTGAATTGCATCAGGTGCGCTGTTTTGTCTATCATTGAAAGAAAGGGATAATGTTTTCCCCAAATCACTTAGATAAAACCCATTCCACCACTATTCCCCCTCCCCCTTAACCCACCGAAGGTGCAGAATGCAAGACTTGAACCCTACAGGTCAACATTTGACCTCAGGTCACCTGGAAAGGCGCTAATATCCATTTAACGAGCCGTCTAAATACGTATTCGTTGTTTACCGGCCGATTGTGTTCAAACTGCTACGAAATGTTGGTGTCTCTGAGTGTATTCGAAACCTGAAAGCATTTATCGCTGAGGTCAATTGTTTGGCCTCGGGAGGACAAAGAGTGCCCGCATGGTCAAATATCGGGTACCGATAACTTTTTCCCTAAAGTATTTACCGAAATCGTTTCATCGGCTAAATATTTCTCTTTCACTTTCAGGTTTCGAGCACACTCATAGACACCAACATTTCGTATAAGTTTGAACAAAAACGGCTGGTAAGCAACGGATACGTATTTGGACGACTCGTTAAATGGATATTATTAGCGCTTTTTGAGGTGACCGAGGTCAAATGGTGACCTGGAGGGGTCAAGTATTGCGTTTTCCACGTTCGGTGTATTAAATGGAAGGCGGTAGTGGTGGAATGGGTTTTCTAAGTGATTTGGTAAAATTGGGAAGGCATTATGATGTGCCCCGTCATTCTCCCATAGGCAATAATGGTAACTTATTTTGTGACTTCAGGTCAAACGATGAACTTGAGGGGTCACGTTTTGCGTGTTTCACGATTGGGGTGTTAAAACAAAGGCACTGACAGTGAAATGGTTTCTCTTTAGTCATTTTGGGAAGAAGTTATGCAGTGCCCCGTTATTCTTCCCTGGGTCATGATGGTAACTTATGCCGTGACCTAGGGTAAAACAATGACCTTGCGAATATTAAGCAATTGGGCTGATTCCCCTAAGTTGTTTAGGGAAAAAGTTATATGGTATCCTGTCATTGTCTCATAAGCCGCAATACAAAAATGTGGACATGACCTGAGGTCAAACAGTGACATTTTCGGATAAAATATGTTGTTCGCCATCTATGTGCTATGCGAACTTTATGGTACTGGGATGGTCAACCGGCGACAAGGGGCAAATGTTGGGAACCCCTTATACCTTGATATAAGGGGTTCCCAATACTTTAATACTTTAATTAGCGAGTACTCAATACCAATACCCAGTTTAATACTTGTATTAGCGTAGGAGTTATGCGGTACCGCATTTTTTGTGTTGTGGTGTGCATACATTATGGTCCCTTGTCGATGCTTATGTGCTCAATTGCAGATATAATTGCGTTTTCTGAGATGTTACAGGGTACTGCGCAAATATGTATCACCTATTGAAAAAGAGGCATTTGTGACCTGAGGTCAAGCAGTGACCCGGGCTGGTCGAAGCTCGGTTTGTGCATGATCCCTGTTCCCTCCACCTGTTCAGAGTATTTCGGCATTTTAATCGTTTCTCTAAGTCAATTAGGTGAGAAGCTGGGCTGCTCAATGTAACATCGAAAAGGTAGTTTCAGTTCACTAACAGAAGCGTATTTGACATTTGTGACCTATTGTGACCTCTGTAGGTCAAACAGTGTATGATATGCGCGTATATCTCATAGACTGTGTACTGACGCCATTGGGCTCATCGTGTGCAAGTTTGGGCGAAATCGGAGTAACTTTGAATACGTATTTGAATACAAATACGTTGCCGTCTTCATGGACATGTGTGACACACGGGGTGATCTGTTTGACTCTGATGCATGCTCACTGTTCACGTCTAGCGTGGCTGACTACTGTCGTGTCTTCCCATTTCATGGCGAGCTGAGCAATGCCGAGAGTAAGGATCAAGACTCGGCTTCAGGCGCCTGTCCCCCCGGTACCGCCGCCGGCTCGGGCACACCGGACCAGTGCGGCGCAGCGACGGCGTGCGGCCTCCACTGCTGCGGTACGATATATGCCCAACATCGCGCATACTCTGTGGATGATGGCGATCATCAGCCAGCCAGCTACGCGAGCTGGTGGGAGAGCTGGTGCGCGATCCAATGATGCGGAGTCTCCATACCACCGTCACCTACAGTGATTACGACCAACCACCAAAATGATCCGATGCTACATCGATGTCACTGACAGATAGAAGTGAGACATGTTACGGCGTTGATCACGGCGGCCGCCAGCCTCGCAACATGAACAGCGTTCTAAAAAAATGGCGATAGGCTGCTCAATGTAACATCGAAAAGGTAGTTTCAGTTCACTAACAGAAGCGTCCGTGCAAGTATGTAAGTAGGTACAAGCTTAACCCGGCAGTCACTGGGGTATATTCTGTAACACGACTCACCAGGGGGTAGCCCCCCCTGGTATCTTCAGAACCAATGATCGCAGCGGGACGCGCAAGGCGGCATTCGAAAGCGCTCAATGAGATAAACCTAACGCATACTTACAAATTTCAAATTAAGGTCACATGTCAGGTCACGGTCAAGTCAAACGTCAAAATCGAGGTATTTGAGTTTATGGACAATACTTGCCATACATGGCTTTCGATTGCGCCTATAATCACCCAAAGTGCTGTCAAAGGTATGATACATATCCCACATGAGCTAAAGTGAGATTGTTGGAAAAGATCAAGGTCAAGGTCAGGTCACAAAAGGTCACTACACACAAAATATCTACGAAAGTCATGCAGCAGTCATGTTTCATGGATGCTTTTACGCGTATAATTTGATAGTGATAGTCATGTTACCACTTGACTTCATTTACGTGAAGTTGGTGTCAAGTTCAGGGCAAGTTCAGGTCACTGAAGGTCAAAATTTGATATTAATAAATCGAAGAAAAAAAAACATGTTTCTATCAGTTTTATCTAAAAAAAAATACGGTGCTGGGATTTATTTGTCTGTATCTGGTCAATAAAAGCCAAAAAACGCAATTTCAAAATATGAAGTCATGATTTACCCATACCTTATATGCCATGTCAGTCAAAAAAGATGATATAATTTTGAAATTTGGTATGGTAGTTGCCCATATGTCGTTGACATATATTCCGTTTTTTTAATATCTTTGAAAAAAAATTGTTTTGTGGTCATTTTTCCAAACATTTTTTTGTTGTTTAAATTTTTGGGGTCAAAAACCAAAATTTTCGAAATTTCAAGATAACTGGTTTGTAGCCCTTGCAATTGTCTGCGTTTTAACGTTTTTATTGCATTTTGCTTCACATGTGGCATTTGTACGGCCTGGCAAAGTTTAGCTGATTTTTGTGTCAAAATTGTGTTTAGTGACGTCATTAAATTCACTATATCTCGAAAAATTTCAGACGAAATTGCTTAATTTTTTCACAAAAGGTATACAAATGATGCCCGGAAAGGGACTGATAGTTTGACGTCGATATCTTCATTAGTTGTTGGGATATTCCTAATATTCCTAAGTGTGGGAGGGGGGGGGGGGCTAAAAAAGCCCCCCCCCCCAGTGACTCGCGGGTTAATATCTGTCACGGCGCTCTTGATTCCGACACGGCGCATGTCCAGGGGTAGCGGCTGGGGATCTGCGCCAATATTGTATTACTGTGTTGCCAATTGTTAGCGCAGTGTTACGTCGTGTGTCAGTAAATAGTCATGCTGAATAGGTCGTTGGGTGCGATCATCGACCAATACGCCTGATTTTCCCCAGATATCCACTGTGGCCTTACGGTGCCGACATGACGTCTGCCAGGAAGACGCAGGGCCGCAAGATCGTAACTGCCGGGCTCCACTGCATGCTTTTGCAATTTATCGCTTCGCTTTTACGTTTTATCAGGTCGACTTTGGGTTTTCTCACGTTCATACAAATGTTAACTACGTGTTAATATACAGTGCAGGCTCCACTGAACGAAATGACAAAGTGAATAAATGGAAAAGTGCGTAATCGGTACGGTAAACCTCAAAATCGAAACGGAAAAGTGATAAAGTTTAACCAGAAAACGTCTAATCAACACGCAAAAACGAAAAAATGAGAAAGATAAAAACGAGAAAATGTTTGATCAGTTGAAAGTTTTTGCACTTTTGAAGTTTGCTGTGCTCATCATGCCACCTTGCAAGTGATTTGTGGCTGAGTTTCAAGCGAATATTTGCAAAGAAGCGATTTGCCGTATTTAAACTACTCCTGCCACCTTGCGTTTGAAAAGAAAGCTGAGCTTCTTCACTCGCCGTTGTGTAATGTAAACAAAACATTCCGATGGCCATCTTTGCGTGTGTCGGGCGGTTGGGTCCGTTGTGGCAGTGTCAAGCGGTTTCAACTTGTGTGTTTCAAGCGGTTTCATCTTGATTTCATGAATGTTAGGAGTTCAAGTCACAAGTGGGAGGAAGCTAGGGAATTTAAAAGTGATCTGTGTTTGCCTAATATCCATGCAATGAGCTGTCGACAGTGGAGAGGCAAGAGGTTGCTTGTGAAGGAACAAATTGAAGCCCGAGGTTTAGCCAGCGTGCACATCATCATTGGAGTCGCTTTGACTCGTTTACGATGCATACCTACATATTCGTATGATTGTTGGAATCTAACCGAGCTCTGCCGTACACACAACAGGTATTTACCATGAGCATATATTGATACATACCTATTCAATTAAGCTTTGTGCGCAGCGGAACAACGATTGTTGACGTTTTGTATGCAAGTTTTTCCTTGTGAAATTACATCCGTTTGTGCTTCGCCTCGTCTTTTATTAGATACAAATGTGATACGGCGAAAAAAGCCGCCTGACAGGGCTTGGAACCCGTAATCTTCTTTGGATAATCTTCGGATAATTATAACATTTTGATCAGTGCCTATAACCTCTCGGCCACCGTTGCGACAGGCACCGGCGTGGGAAATAAGCAGTATAGTTGAGGAAGGGTGAGAAAAAAGGTCAAAATTACAATGTAGTGGGGGTTTGATGGAAGATATCTTGGATCACAATATCGCGGCGAAACAAAAATATTGTGATAATCCGATTGTGTCGCAGTTCCACCCGTCTCGGAAGTTTCCTTACGAAGTGTGTCACGTGAAACATGTGTTAATGCTTGAGGAACGATAAAGTGCAAAAGCTAGAAAGCGAAAAAGCTAGAAAGTGAAAAAATGTAAAAGCGACACGATAAATAGATAAATAGAAAAAACGCATCACGCAAAAGTGCACAGTGGAGCCCGAGCTTAACCCATGATGTTTTTGTCAGCAGCGATAGTCGCTATAATATCTATATAAAAAAAAACATTAAACGACCGCTGCTGGTAAAGCTATGTTACTACGGACGAGTACTCACAAACAAAACATGACTGTCCACTCTTTCAGTTATCGCAATTGTAGCTCATTGCTGTCCCCGACACGGCGGTTCCCTATTTAACAGACGGCGGCGGGTTCAGTGTGGCGTGCCTGATTTACTGTAATTTATCCGTCCCCTTGGGTTCGGAGAGGGGGGGGGGGGGATCACCTCACAGAAACCCGAACATTTATCGGACGGCCCGTGCCCACCGTGATGATTGTGACGTCAAGCAGGTGACTTCACCGGGTAATGCGCTGTCAAATGCTATTCCGGTTCTATCTCCGGCGGCTGACCAACTGTCTGCTGCGCCCCCACCGCCACCCCAAATGCTGCTAATGATGTATGTGTGCAGCTGTGAGAACATGTGTTGCGGTATGGAGAAATTACCTGAGCGGTGACTAAAGGGAAATAATGACCTTTTGATATAGTTGTATGCATTATGTTATGCAACATGTATGGTATTGTATTGATTGAGTCTCAATTTAACAACGAAATCACAACTTTTCTATTTCGAATTTTGTTTTTGGAGAGAGAAAAAAACATGTAGGTACATATGCTTCTTTCGGAGTTCATGATCGGTGTTTTCCCACCACTATTGGGAGCGCGACATATCTGGCGCTTTCGTTTAAATCTGTTCAACGCTGAATACCTCTCGTTGAATCACCTCTCAACAAATCGCATACACTAAATACGTCGTCGTAGGGGGCCAAGTTAATCCGCCGGATGCATCACAGTTTTCTGAAATGTTTATTGATTAATTATGGGAAATCGGTTCAGATAAATGTGTCAGGTGGGCATTATAATGTATTTAATATTTTGTTGAAAATGCATAGGAAAAACATCGAATTTATTTCCAAAAAGTAAGTCGAGAACACTAAATAGGTCGCCGTCCTGTGCCAAACTAAACTGACTATTTCAATGCACTTTTTAAAATGCTTGTTGATTGCTCATAGAAGTTTGGTACATATTCGCAAAAGGTAGAGTGCATGAACACTGGCGGATCCAGGGGGGGGGGGGGGCATCAGGGGCAAATGCCCCCCCCCCCCCCCAACAAGAATCTGGGGGGGGGGGGGGGGGGCATTCAATACAAGTATGCCCCCCCCGCGCGTTCACGATTTATCGTAAAATCGTAAAAATTGCCTTTGCAGCAGCCAAAACTCAGCTACCCACACTAAAAAAACGGGAAATGTCGTGCCGCTTCGCGGCAGACACAACTTTCGCAATTGCTTATAAACATTTGGAAAATGGGGAAATGAATTGGGCGTCATCGGGGGCAAATTCCCCCCCCCCCCCCTCCCACAGGAATCTGGGAGGGGTATTCAATACAAGTATGCCCCCCGCGCGTTCCCTGCACTGGACGTGAAAAACAATGATCTTAGGAGAAAATTTCATGAAAACTGATTGTTTTCTTATTTCGAGTGATTTAATTTGAAGTTTGTATATATCCCTTTCCTTCAACGATAGACAAAACAGCGCACCTGCTGCAATTCAAGCAGCCCCGGTGACACTTAACCCACGCCCCGCTGGGGGGGGGGGGGGGGGGGCAGAATCTGCCCCCTCCCGGATTTTCTCAATAGCTTGAAAACTATGATAGATTTCAACGTCTAACTTTCAGTACCTTATGCTGCATCAATTCTACGACTTTGCATCAAATTCCAATGAAACTGATGCAGTATTTGGGGAGATAATGACGTTTCAATGACGTCATGCTATGCCATTTTTGGTGGAAAAACGATAAATGTTTGAACAATCGTAGAAAATAGAGGTTTGAAGCAAATTGCAAACAAACAAAAAACGTCAAAAGAAGGAAATGACATTCTCTTCAAAATGGCTATCCCGGATTTTCGAAATGTTGTATTTTTGACCTCCAAAAATACAAATATATATTTTTTGTTTGAACAAATCCACAAAATCAATTTTTGTGAATTTGAAAAGTGAATTTCTTAAGCTCCAATACCCAAAAAAGGTGACCGGTCTAATTCCGCGGAGAAAAAATGGGGTACCTTTTTGCCACAAAAAGATGTCCCCACGGAGAGAATCTGGATCCCCCAGTGTGCATGAAACATATATTTTATATTCATGATAAATAACAATGCGTAGGCAGGCTAATTTTAGCTCGGACAGTGCATTGGTTACCAAGTACTTGCTGAGTACCGACCGTTATAAGCATGGAACGCTTATCAACTTTAACTTGAAATATCTTTCGATTGGAATGTTTGTATGCCAAATGTGATCAATTTACAATATATTTTGGTTTCGTCTGGCGATTTCAAGTAATAACTCCATTTTTGTGGAAATTGGTAATTATTTCCCTTTAAGTGCGTTTGTCTTTGACTAATGTTTGAGCTGTTTGTATGTCACCGAAAGGAAACGATGGAGGCACTTGTGATGAAGATCGGACTGTATTTATCATTTGTAATTCGCAATTGTATGGTGGGTCACCTCAACAACAACAAAAAAGCTGGATGTGTTAAGACAAATATAGCCAGGATACGACAAATACAATCCCACTGTACACATTCCAGTTTTTGCGAGCGCGAGGTGGCAGATAAATGTTGTTTGGGTGACCTGTAGGTGTGACCATTGGTGCGCGCTCGTCTCAAAACTGTAGACGGGTGAAACTGACGACCCAAGACTAGACACAAGACAATAGAGCCTTGATCCCAAGAGGACATGGTTCTTGGCCCATAAACAAACAAACAAACTATAGACGGGAGATTGGTACGACCCCGCCCTGGTGTTACGTCCCTAATTGTGCTAGAGCTTCGATTGAAGAAAAAAACGAGCGTGTTGCTAGTGATGAGAGCAAGCCGTTGATGCCCCATTTTAAGTTCCTGGGTTGTTTGGTGACCACTGAGGCCATTTCAACGACCCGATATCATCCAAATTGTATGTGTGTGAGATATATTAAATTATAATCAACCTAGAGTCATCATCGAAAATCCAGCATATTTATTATCGTTTGTGGATTGCGTTTCTATTAACTCTAGGTTCCTGTTGACCTTTGACCTCTGTCAAAGGTCAAATGTAATAGCAGGTCATCGGAGGTCAGTGACCTCGGTTGACCTGTAAAAAGCCATAACCTCAGTAGAACCTATACTTGTGTAAAATCAATGTCAAATTCGAAATAAGCGTCACGAAATGTTCTAAAAGTTACTGGAGGTCAAAAGTGTCATCAAGGTCATCAGAGGTCAGTGAACTCAGTTAATGCTGCAATGCAATGATCTCAGTGGAAATCATAAATGTCACCTGTTTACACCTACTTATATGCTCCTGAACAATACACACTCGGAAAGTGCACAAGTTACAAACATCGATACTACGGGACGCAAGTTACGCTTGACATGACCTTGAGAAACAGGTCATAGGAGCGGATCGAGGGGTAGAGTTTCGACATTTTTAGGGTATATGTCAAATTGTTAAAAAGTACGATAGCACAAGTTTCGCCGCAATCAGATTATAAATACCCGAGTTATTCACGAAAAACCGAGGGGGTGGGGATGGCATCCACCCCAACCCCCTGTACTGGTGAGGATTAACCCTCGCCAGTGCAGCGTCCGATATCTACGTGACCATGCAACCCCCCCCCCGTACGACCCCCCGGCGTTTCGACCCCAATTGAGCTGGAGCTTGGATTACGAAATGAACGTGTTGCTGGTGACGCGAGGAAGCCGTTGATATTATATTTTAAAGTCCTGGGTCATTAGGTGACCTCGGAGGTCATGTCAATGACCCAGATGTAATCAAAATCGTGAATGTGTAGAAATTAAAAGGAGCTAGAATCGTGAATCATCCTATAGTTATGCAAAATGTGTGACAAATTTGAAATCCGCGTCACAAAATGTCCTAGAAACTACCAGATTCCAAAAAGGTCATCTCAGGTCATCGGAGGTCAGTGACCTCGGTTGACCTATACAAGTGCATGACCTCAGTGGATC
>JAXIVJ010005988.1:27500-30000 GCA_036785665.1 Chirona hameri | reverse complement strand
GCCTGCCTGCCTGCCTGCCTGCCTGCCTGCCTGCCTGCCTGCCTGCCTGCCTGCCTGCCTGCCTGCCTGCCTGCCAGCCTGCCAGCCTGCCTGCCTGCCAGCCTGCCTGCCTGCCTGCCTGCCTGCCTGCCTGCCTGCCTGCCTGCCTGCCTGCCTGCCTGCCTGCCTGCCTGCCTGCCTGCCTGCCTGCCTGCCTGCCTGCCTGCCTGCCTGCCTGCCTGCCTGCCTGCCTGCCTGCCTGCCTGCCTGCCTGCCTGCCTGCCTGCCTGCCTGCCTGCCTGCCTGCCTGCCTGCCTGCCTGCCTGCCTGCCTGCCTGCCTGCCTGCCTGCCTGCCTGCCTGCCTGCCTGCCTGCCTGCCTGCCTGCCTGCCTGCCTGCCTGCCTGCCTGCCTGCCTGCCTGCCTGCCTGCCTGCCTGCCTGCCTGCCTGCCTGCCTGCCTGCCTGCCTGCCTGCCTGCCTGCCTGCCTGCCTGCCTGCCTGCCTGCCTGCCTGCCTGCCTGCCTGCCTGCCTGCCTGCCTGCCTGCCTGCCTGCCTGCCTGCCTGCCTGCCTGCCTGCCTGCCTGCCTGCCTGCCTGCCTGCCTGCCTGCCTGCCTGCCTGCCTGCCTGCCTGCCAGCCAGCCAGCCAGCCAGCCAGCCAGCCAGCCAGCCAGCCAGCCAGCCAGCCAGCCAGCAAGCCAGCAAGCCAGCCAGCCAGCCAGCCTGCCTGCCTGCCTGCCTGCCTGCCAGTCAGCCTGCCTGCCTGCCAGCCTGCCTGCCTGCCAGCCTGCCTGCCTGCCTGCCTGCCTGCCTGCCTGCCTGCCTGCCTGCCTGCCTGCCTGCCTGCCTGCCAGCCTGCCTGCCAGCCTGCCTGCCTGCCTGCCAGCCTGCCTGCCAGCCTGCCTGTCGGCCTGCCTGCCAGCCTGCCTGCCAGCCTGCCAGCCTGCCAGCCTGCCTGCCAGCCTGCCTGCCAGCCTGCCTGCCAGCCAGCCTGCCTGCCAGCCTGCCTGCCTGCCAGCCTGCCTGCCAGCCTGCCAGCCTGCCTGCCAGCCTGCCAGCCTGCCAGTCTGCCTGCCAGCCTGCCTGCCTGCCTGCCTGCCTGCCTGCCTGCCTGCCTGCCTGCCAGCCAGCCTGCCTGCCTGCCAGCCTGCCTGCCAGCCTGCCTGCCAGCCTGCCTGCCAGCCTGCCTGCCTGTCAGCCTGCCTGCCTGCCAGCCTGCCTGCCAGCCTGCCTGCCTGCCTGCCTGCCTGCCTGCCTGCCTGCCTGCCTGCCTGCCTGCCTGCCTGCCTGCCTGCCTGCCTGCCTGCCTGCTGCCTGCCTGCCTGCCTGCCTGCCTGCCTGCCTGCCTGTCTTCTGCCTGCCTGCCTGTCTTCTGCCTGCCTGCCTGCCTGTCTTCTGCCTGCCTGCCTGCCTGTCTTCTGCCTGCCTGCCTGCCTGTCTTCTGCCTGCCTGCCTGCCTGTCTTCTGCCTGCCTGCTCTGTCTTCTGCCTGCCTGCCTGCCTGTCTTCTGCCTGCCTGCCTGCCTGTCTTCTGCCTGCCTGCCTGCCTGTCTTCTGCCTGCCTGCCTGCCTGTCTTCTGCCTGCCTGCCTGCCTGTCTTCTGCCTGCCTGCCTGCCTGTCTTCTGCCTGCCTGCCTGCCTGTCTTCTGCCTGCCTGCCTGCCTGTCTTCTGCCTGCCTGCCTGCCTGTCTTCTGCCTGCCTGCCTGCCTGTCTTCTGCCTGCCTGCCTGCCTGTCTTCTGCCTGCCTGCCTGCCTGTCTTCTGCCTGCCTGCCTGCCTGTCTTCTGCCTGCATGCCTGCCTGTCTTCTGCCTGCCTGCCTGCCTGTCTTCTGCCTGCCTGCCTGCCTGTCTTCTGCCTGCCTGCCTGCCTGTCTTCTGCCTGCCTGCCTGCCTGTCTTCTGCCTGCCTGCCTGTATTCTGCCTGCCTGCCTGTCTTCTGCCTGCCTGCCTGTCTTCTGCCTGCCTGCCTGCCTGTCTTCTGCCTGCCTGCCTGCCTGTCTTCTGCCTGCCTGCCTGCCTGCCTGTCTTCTGCCTGCCTGCCTGCCTGTCTTCTGCCTGCCTGCCTGCCTGTCTTCTGCCTGCCTGCCTGCCTGCCTGTCTTCTGCCTGCCTGCCTGCCTGTCTTCTGCCTGCCTGCCTGCCTGTCTTCTGCCTGCATGCCTGCCTGTCTTCTGCCTGCCTGCCTGCCTGTCTTCTGCCTGCCTGCCTGTCTTCTGCCTGCCTGCCTGCCTGTCTTCTGCCTGCCTGCCTGTCTTCTGCCTGCCTGCCTGTCTTCTGCCTGCCTGCCTGTCTTCTGCCTGCCTGCCTGCCTGTCTTCTGCCTGCCTGCCTGCCTGTCTTCTGCCTGCCTGCCTGCCTGCCTGTCTTCTGCCTGCCTGCCTGCCTGTCTTCTGCCTGCCTGCCTGCCTGTCTTCTGCCTGCCTGCCTGCCTGCCTGTCTTCTGCCTGCCTGCCTGCCTGTCTTCTGCCTGCCTGCCTGCCTGTCTTCTGCCTGCCTGCCTGCCTGCCTGCCTGTCTTCTGCCT
>JAXIVJ010005988.1:7500-25000 GCA_036785665.1 Chirona hameri | reverse complement strand
CAAGTGACTTGTGACCACATTGATCACAAGTAACCTTAGGTAACCTCAATTATAATGCCATGCAAATGTGAACATGGACGCATCCTCAAGAAAAGACAATACAATTGTGTCGTTTTCAACGTAAATATAAACTTCTTGAATGCTCAAATTGATTTATCCCGGAAGATCACGGTGTTGACCTGCCAGGTCACTGATATCGAATTTCTGACTTTTTTTTCTTCAATTTCTGAATTTCAAAACTACATAGACAAAGTTCGAACATTCAAGGGACATTCCCCCCTTAACATTAGTTTTGAGATGAGATAGCCATGTTGTTGGATTTGCTTTGAAATTAAGTAGGGTAGCAGTTAAAACAACCACATAGGTCTATTCGAAAAGAAATTCGAGCTTGGTCTTGACAATTGTAACAAATAAACCCCACGTGTATTTGAATAGGGGTTTAAAGCCGATGGCGTCGTCTCTCTTTACCCAATGGTGATGATAGTCGACTTGTTTTAAGGTAAACCTTGGAGATATTTACGCGTTTCGTTTCTCGATCGCTGGGTGTATTATATTTACCGTGGGTTATATCAGGATAACTAGACTTCTATAACGTGAAACTCTAATGCAATTTTCGAACGATGCTAAGAATTTGATGTGTGGTATGTGGAGCTTTCAATGACAAGACTTCGGTGGTCAAGTGAGTGCGACACAGTTTACCTGGTACCTGCTTGTATTTTAATCGCCAGAATTGTCTGACAAAAATTGTGCCAAACTTTGGCAGCGTAAAGGATTTATCTATAGCTCTATTTAGCTCAATAATGACGTCATCAACCCAAATTTTAAAAACTGAATTATTATAAATTGAGTGAAGTTTTCGAGAGAAAAAAATATCACCATCGTTTTCAGCAGCACTTACTTTATATTTTCGGGTACAACCGGCGTATATTTGACAACTTTCAGAAAGGTGGCAATGTCCCTTTAATAGGTTAAGATTGCCTCTGGCTCAGTCATATTCAATGTTTGGTGTTGCATATAAAACTACATAGACCAGGATGCCCAGTGCGCGTGCTCCACTTTCCGGGGCCGCATGGAGAAGGTGCGGGACGCCAACGGCGGCCACATTGAGTAGGAGCATCGAATGTGCATAGTGTAATATAGGTACAAAGTTCGAAATTCCAGTCTCTTCATTCCCCGAGTTATCCTGCCATATAGGTGAAAATGACCAGTAACCAGTAGTTATACAAAGGTACCCCCAGAAAAGACAACCAGTAATATTTTGTGTTAATAACGGCAGGGTATTTAAATTCGGTCTGTAATTGAATTGAAAATTGTAAGACGGCTTGATTTAATAGAATCGTTCAATCTGGGTCTTTGCTTTAAAGATGCTAAAAGCGTGCATTATCCCCGGAACGGTCTCTGGACGAGGGGGCTACAGGTCTATTAATATCCCCGGAACGGTCTCTGGACGAGGGGGCTACAGGTCTATTAATATCCCCGGAGCGGTCTCTGGACGAGGGGGCTACAGGTCTATTAATATCCCCGGAACGGTCTCTGGACGAGGGGGCTACAGGTCTATTAATATCCCCGGAACGGTCTCTGGACGAGGGGGCTACAGGTCTAAAAATGTGTCCCTAGTAGTTTTGAAACCGTGCCGACGCCCCTGGCTACCAATGTTTTACAACATTTCCTAAAAGAGATAAGAAAATGAAGAAAAAAAACATTGCTATGAAGCAGATACAAATGTATAGCATGGACCATGTGTGGCAATTCAAATACTTAAATATCATAAATTTGGGTAGTTTGAAATCACCAACCAGTAAGACGCCTTAATCGGCGAAGGACGAGCGAGCCCGCTTAATCGTTGCAGCCGTTTCTGAGTTACGGAACAGGAGTGTGCACGTACTCGCCCCCCTGCTGCTTGGCGACGTTGGACGTTATAGTTGGCTGAGTTGGCTATATAGGGGGGGGGGGGGGGGGTATTTCACTGCGGCATGGCGTGAGGCGCACGAGTGGCAATGCGCCCCATGCTTTCTGTGCATACAAGATACTTGCTTCTGAACACCACTTTCGACAGACCTATCCCGTTTTGGTGTGATTAGGCAACTTTGAATTCCTCCTGCGTCCTGCATAGACAGCGACCCACCCAGTGCTGGAATGGGGTAATGTGCCGCGTGTTCCTGCGTTACGCTCAGTTCCCTGTTCTGCCCAGTCTGTATCCGAGCTGCAGTGATGAGTGAGTGATGAGTCTGTATCCGAGCTGCAGTGATGAGTGAGTGATGAGTCTGTATTCCAGCTGCATTGATGAGTGAGTGATGAGTCTGTATCCGAGCTGCAGTGATGAGTGAGTGATGAGTCTGTATCCGAGCTGCAGTGATGAGTGAGTGATGAGTCTGTATTCCAGCTGCATTGATGAGTGATTGATGAGTCTGTATCCCAGCTGCAGTGATGAGTGAGTGATGAGTCTGTATCCGAGCTGCAGTGATGAGTGAGTGTTGAGTCTGTATCCGAGCTGCAGTGATGAGTGAGTGATGAGTCTGTATCCGAGCTGCAGTGATGAGTGAGTGATGAGTCTGTATCCGAGCTGCAGTGATGAGTGAGTGATGAGTCTGTATTCCAGCTGCATTGATGAGTGAGTGATGAGTCTGTATCCCAGCTGCAGTGATGAGTGAGTGATGAGTCTGTATCCGAGCTGCAGTGATGAGTGAGTGTTGAGTCTGTATCCGAGCTGCAGTGATGAGTGAGTGATGAGTCTGTATCCGAGCTGCAGTGATGAGTGAGTGATGAGTCTGTATCCGAGCTGCATTGATGAGTGAGTGATGAGTCTGTATCCGAGCTGCAGTGATGAGTGACACGCAGCCAGCCGATCCCCGTCCCATCCCACTGCAGCCGGTCACAGCTCCGTCCCGTCCCGTCCCACTGCAGCCGGTCACAGCTCCGTCCCGTCCCGTCCCACTGCAGCCGGTCACAGCTCCGTCCCGTCCCGTCCCACTGCAGCCGGTCACAGCTCCGTCCCGTCCCGTCCCACTGCAGCCGGTCACAGCTCCGTCCCGTCCCGTCCCACTGCAGCCGGTCACAGCTCCGTCCCGTCCCGTCCCACTGCAGCCGGTCACAGCTCCGTCCCGTCCCACCGTCCCGTCCCACTGCAGCCGGTCACAGCGAAAATAGACCCGACTGGAATGCCACCGGTACCGCTGGGATATACCACACCTGTGCTTGAACATTGCGTACACTTTTACCGATATTAAAGCGGAATCAAATCAGCATATAATGACGAGGATTGCGGAAGCAAATATGCGCAAAGAATGGGGACATCTCTAGGAACATCACCGGCACCGGTGCAAAACGCGAGAACGTCAGCAATAAAGAAACACATGCGGATAGCCGATAGGTGAAACAGCGAGATAGGTGAAACATGTGAAAAGGTGAAAAAGGTGAAAATGTGAAACAGGTGAAACCGTGGAATAAACTGTTGTATACATATGTCCGTGAAGCCTTGCCACCAACTATGTACACTTACCACTTGGCGTTAGTTTTGGAAATGAACAGCAACATAAGGTAGAAATGCACCGCAATCTTCTTGTTCAGCCAATCACAGTTAATCTCCGTCCTGGCTGGAGACGACACGGACACGGTCTAAAGCAGCGTGTAGGTACCGATTATGGCCAGACTATCACCAGCCGGCCTTCACGGAATAGTCTGCTTCGGCCACAGCCGCGGCCGCCAGCCGTCGGCGGTAATTTGCCAATTGCCGGGCATCCGGTCCGATCGGAAAGCCGTCAAATTATCAACAGCCTAATATCAACTTATCAACAATCAACAGAGAGTCCAATTATCAACAGCCAGCGCCACAGTCGCCGGGCCGAGCGGCCCAATTTCGCCGATTCTCTGCACTCAGTCTGATGAAGCTGAATGACACACTGTGGACGCAATATGCATAATTGATGTGGACCGTGGTTGCTGCCATAGGCGGGTCGCCGCGCCGCTCCATGGCGCTCATCGGCGGCAGTAAAGAAGTCCGTAAAAGAGCAGATACCGCGCTGATGGCTGCCATTTCCACTCCTGCAGAACGGCCCATCTCCTGCGGCAAATTCTCAAATCATGTCTAAAGCTAGCCAATTTCCCAAGGAGGATCTCCGGATCATTCTTCACCGAGACAGCCGGGCGAACGAAAGAACCAGACCCCAGCCCGAGCTTCCGGTCGAACGGGTGAAATGAACACAACGCAGGTCTGCCGCCTGCCAACCAAGCCGTCTCTTCATTAAAAGGCGTGTATTCGGGGCAACACTGAATGAAAACATTTACAATGAACCAACACGATCAACAAACCCCTGGGATCGGAGCTGCTCCAGAGGAGACGCTGTTGAGCGGCCCGGCGGTGGGCCCACTCCCACCACTGCGGACGGACCGCGTCCGTCCGGGGCCGGACCGGCAGGCTGACCTGACCCTGCACGGCCCAGTCTCCGGAGTGAACGGGTCAGCGCCCGCCATCGGCCGGTGTCACCAGTTTACAGGCGGCTTTACGACCCGGCCAGACAGCCAGCCACTATGAATTTCATCGAGCGATTCTGAAGCATTGACCGGCCCGGACCGCTGCTCTACCCTCCCCCCTGATACAGGGGTCGGATCGTCCCCTACCGCCCAACTCCCCCGATGCACTCGAAAAGGCGCCATTGTGGCCCCTAAAAATATGGTCGCAGTTTCGTTTGTGCAGATAACACATTCGCAACACTTCGGCACACACATACAAACGAATGCCTGAGAGCTAGAATCGGTATTGAACTCGCACTGGAGTTCTGATAATAGGATAACCTATGACTTTTCCAACATCAGGAAAATTGATGACGTCACTGTTTATAACAAGCAGTGCTCGCCTAATGACCACTGGTTTTACGCAGCACGCAAACGTTGATCGTATTTGATTATTGGAGCTGGGAAACAATACCACTCAGGGCCGCAGGGGCGTGAGAAGTAATGACGTTACGCCCTGGGAGCGGCATATCGACTATCGATAGACGGTCGAGTGATGACATCACAGTCACGCATCCGTGACGTCATATGCCTCCAAGTACGGCGTCCCGGTGCGTCATGTGTAAATCTCCGCGCAAACAGCGCTCTTGAAGTTTCTGAGAACAAAAGAACATAGTGTAAGCATAAGCGCGGGTTGAATTTGGTCAGCGTTGGGTGCACACAACTTTCTCCTTGCGCACATTAACGAACACATTCTATGGACAAAAAATAGTTTAACCCTAATCAACTTACTCTTTCCATGCAACCGTTTGTTTTTAACTGCAATGAACACACGCATTTTCAAGAAAACAGCAAAGCCCAAAACTAGCAGAAAACCTGACAACCAACCATCACAAAAGCCATTTTCACGCCGCATTCTTATCAAGGTCACTGTTCGGTTACGCCTCCTCCCAGCCCAGCCAGCTGAGACGCATGACGTCATCGGTCCATCAGTGCCACCTGTCCGGTCCGATCCAGACCACTACACATCACAGATGGCGTCCGCGCCATCCAGCCTGGTCCCTTCCCTAGTCCACCCACCGCCGCACCGCCGCCACATCTCACCCCCCCCCCCCCCCTCCGAGGGACGGTCACAGATAGTCCCCCTGACCCGGCCCGCTCCACCCGCCCAGTCCGCCACTCAAAACCCACCCACCCGCCCAGTCCGCCACTCAAAACCCAACCGCCCGCCCAGTCCGCCACTCAAAACCCACCCGCCCGACCAGTCCGCCACTCAAAACCCACCCACCCGCCCAGTCCGCCACTCAAAACCCACCCACCCGCCCAGTCCGCCACTCAAAACCCACCCACCCGCCCAGTCCACCACTCAAAACCCACCCACCCCGCCCAGTCCGCCACTCAAAACCCACTCACCCGCCCAGTCCGCCACTCAAAACCCACCCGCCCAGTCCGCCACTCAAAACCCACCCGCCCGCCCAGTCCGCCACTCAAACACCCCCCCCCCCCCCACCCACCCCCCACCCAGTCCGCCACTCAAAACCCACCCACCCGCCCAGTCAGCCACTCAAAACCCACCCACCCGCCCAGTCCGCCACTCAAAACCCCCACCCAGTCCGCAACTCACCCCCCACATCCAGTCCGCCACTCAAAACCCACCCGCCCAGTCCACCACTCAAAACCCACCCACCCCGCCCAGTCCGCCACTCAAAACCCACCCACCCACCCAGTACACCACTGAAAACCCACCCACCCGCCCAGTCCGCCACTCAAAACCCACCCATCCGCCCAGTCCGCCACTCAAAACCCACCCACCCGCCCAGTCCGCCACTTAAAACCAACCCACCTGCCCAGTCCGCCACTCAAAACCCACCCACCCACCCGCCCAGTCCGCCACTCAAAACCCACCCACCCAGTCCACCACTCAAAACCCCCACCCAGTCCGCCACCCCCCCCCCCCCACCCAGTCCGCCACTCAAAACCCACCCACCCGCCCAGTCCACCACTCAAAACCCAGCCACCCGCCCAGTCCGCCACTCAAAACCCACCCGCCCAGTCCACCACTCAAAACCCACCCACCCACCCAGTCCACCACTCAAAACCCACCCACCCGCCCAGTCCGCCACTCAAAACCCACCACCCGCCCAGTCCGCCACTCAAAACTCACTCACCCGCCCAGTCCACCACTCAAAACCCACCCACCCAGTCCGCCACTCAAAACCCACCCACCCACCCACCCAGTCCGCCACTCAAAACCCACCCACCCACCCGCCAGTCCGCCACTCAAAACCCACCCACCCGCCCAGTCCGCCACTCAAAACCCACCCACCCGCCCAGTCCACCACTCAAAACCCGCCCCACCCGCCCAGTCCGCCACTCAAAACCCACCCATCCAGTCCACCACTCAAAACCCACCCACCCGCCCAGTCCACCACTCAAAACCCACCCACCCGCCCAGTCCGACACTCAAACCCACCCACCCGCCCAGTCCGCCACTCAAAACCCACCCGCCCAGTCCGCCACTCAAAACCCACCCACCTGCCCAGTCCGCCACTCAAAACCCATCCACCCGCCCAGTCCACCACTCAAAACCCACCCACCCGCCCAGTCCGCCACTCAAAACCCACCCACCCGCCCAGTCCACCACTCAAAAACCACCCACCCGCCCAGTCCGCCACTCAAAACCCACCCACCCGCCCAGTCCGCCACTCAAAACCCACCCGCCCGCCCAGTCCGCCACTCAAAACCCACCCACCCACCCGCCCAGTCCGCCACTCAAAACTCACCCACCCGCCCAGTCCGCCACTCAAAACCCACCCACCCACCCAGTCCACCACTCAAAACCGACCCACCCGCCCAGTCCGCCACTCAAAACCCACCCACCCGCCCAGTCCGCCACTCAAACCCCCACCCACCCGCCCAGTCTGCCACTCAAAACCCACCCACCCGCCCAGTCCGCCACTCAAAACCCACCCACCCGCCCAGTCCACCACTCAAAACCCACCCGCCCAGTCCGCCACTCAAAACCCACCCACCCAGTCCGCCACTCCCCCCCCCCCCCCCACCCAGTCCGCCACTCAAAACCCACCCACCCGCCCAGTCCACCACTCAAAACCCAGCCACCCGCCCAGTCCGCCACTCAAAACCCACCCGCCCAGTCCACCACTCAAAACCCACCCACCCACCCAGTCCACCACTCAAAACCCACCCACCCGCCCAGTCCGCCACTCAAAACTCACTCACCCGCCCAGTCCACCACTCAAAACCCACCCACCCAGTCCGCCACTCAAAACCCACCCACCACCCGCCCAGTCCGCCACTCAAAACCCACCCACCCGCCCAGTCCGCCACTCAAAACCCACCCACCCGCCCAGTCCACCACTCAAAACCCACCCACCCGCCCAGTCCGCCACTCAAAACCCACCCATCCAGTCCACCACTCAAAACCCACCCACCCGCCCAGTCCGACACTCAAAACCCACCCACCCGCCCAGTCCGCCACTCAAAACCCACCCGCCCAGTCCGCCACTCAAAACCCACCCACCTGCCCAGTCCGCCACTCAAAACCCACCCACCCGCCCAGTCCACCACTCAAAACCCACCCACCCGCCCAGTCCGCCACTCAAAACCCACCCACCCGCCCAGTCCACCACTCAAAAACCACCCACCCGCCCAGTCCGCCACTCAAAACCCACCCACCCGCCCAGTCCGCCACTCAAAACCCACCCGCCCGCCCAGTCCGCCACTCAAAACCCACCCACCCACCCGCCCAGTCCGCCACTCAAAACTCACCCACCCGCCCAGTCCGCCACTCAAAACCCACCCACCCGCCCAGTCCACCACTCAAAACCCACCCGCCCGCCCAGTCAGCCACTCAAAACCCACCCACCCACCCAGTCCACCACTCAAAACCCACCCACCCGCCCAGTCCGCCACTCAAAACCCACCCGCCCAGTCCGCCACTCAAAACCCACCCACCCGCCCAGTCCGCCACTCAAACCCCCACCCACCCGCCCAGTCTGCCACTCAAAACCCACCCACCCGCCCAGTCCGCCACTCAAAACCCACCCACCCGCCCAGTCCACCACTCAAAACCCCACCCGCCCAGTCCGCCACTCAAAACCCACCCGCCCAGTCCGCCACTCAACACCCACCCACCCGCCCAGTCCGCCACTCAAAACCCACCCACCCGCCCAGTCCGCCACTCAAAACCCACCCGCCCAGTCCGCCACTCAAAACCCACCCGCCCAGCCCACCACTCAAAACCCAACCGCCCAGTCCGCCACTCAAAACCCACCGCCCGCCCAGTCCGCCACTCAAAACCCACCCACCCGCCCAGTCCGCCACTCAAAACCCACCCATCCAGTCCACCACTCAAAACCCACCCACCCGCCCAGTCCGCCACTCAAAACCCACACACCCGCCCAGTCCACCACTCAAAACCCACCCACCCAGTCCGCTACTCAAAACGCTACCACTTTTCAGAACAATGACCTGATGCGTCTCGTTCCCTGATGCTACTGAAACTGATGCTAGCGGGATGCTGAAACTGCGTGAGCTGAGGTATAAACAGTCCTCATAAGCACTCTGTAAACTTTCTGGGGGGGGGGGGGGGTTATGAATGACAGCATGTGCTCAGAATCTTTATTAGTTTAATGGGGCACCACAATTGAAAGCTATTGTAAATGGCGCTGATGCCCACTGCTACCAAGCGGACCGGCGTCTGTGCGTCAGTGTAGGGCGCATTGTTTACGGCGGAATTTGTAAGGGGTTAGTTAGAGTGGTACCGAAGTCGTTCAACGGATACATATTCCCATCAGCCTATAGACGGTGCATAACGAGTGATCTGACCCCCTGGTTAGCGGTTGACCTCAGGTCACAACATAAGTTACCATTAAGGCCTATGGGAGAATGACGGGTACCGCATAATTATTTTCCCCAAATCACTTAGAGAACCTATGCCACCACCATCGCCTTCCCTTTAACCCACCGAAGGTGCACAACGCAGGACTTGACCCCTCCAGGTCTCCGTTTGACCTCAGGTCACCTGGAAAGGCGCTAATATCCATTTAACGAGCCGTCCAAATACGTATTCGTTGTTTACCGGCTGATTGTGTTCAAACTTATACGAAATGTTGGTGTCTGAGTGTATTCAAAACCTGAAAGCATTTCTCGCGGAGGTCAATCATTTGACCTCGAGAGGTCAAAGAGTGTCCGCTAGGTCAAATCTTGGGTACCGCATAACTTCTTCCCCTAACGTACTCACCGAAGTCGTTGCAACGGCTAAATATTATCACCAGCCTATATAGACGATGCACAACGAGTGACCTGACCCCCCTGGTTAGCGGTTGACCTCAGGTCACAACATAAGTTACCATTATGGCCTATGGGAGAATGACGGGGTACCGCATAATTCCCCTCCCCTCCAAAAAAATCACTTAGTGAACCCATTCCACCACCATCGCTTTCCCTTTAACCCACCGAAGGTGCACAACGCAACACTTGACCCTTCGAGGTCACCGTTTGACCTCCAGTCACCTGGAAAGGCGCTAATATCCATTTAACGAGTCGTCAAATACGTATTCGTTGTTTACCAGCCGATTGTATCCGAGTCAGGCGATTGTATCGAGTCAGCCGAGTCAGCCGATTGTATTCATACAATCGGCTGGTAAACAACGAATACGTATTTGACAACTGACCACTGACGACTTACCTTCTGTGGGTTAAAGGGATGGTGGTGGAATGGTTTCTCTAAGTGATTTTGGGAAAACAATTATGCGGTACCCCGTCATTCTCCCATAGGCCATAATGGTAACTTATGTTGTGACCTGAGGTCAACCGGTGACCAGGGGCGGTCAGATCACTCGTTGTGCACCGTCTTTAGGCTGGTGGGAATATTTAGCCGTTGAAACGACTTCGATAAGTACTTTAGGGGGAACGTTATGCGTTACCAGATATTTTGACCTCGCGGGCACTCGTTGACCTCCCGAGGTCAAACGATTGACCTCGGCGAGAAATGCATTCAGATTTTGAATACACTCATAGACAACAACATTTTGTATAAGTTTGAACACAATCGGCCGGTAAACAACGAATACGTATTCGGACGGCTTGTTAAATGGCTATTAGCGCCTTTCCAGGTGACCTGAGGTCAAACGGTGACCTGGAGGGGTCACGTCTTGCGTTGTGCACCTTCGTTGGGTTAAAGGGATGGCGATGGTGGTGAAATGGGTTCTTTTAAGTGATTTTGGGAAACAATTATGCGGTACTTCGTCATTCTCCCATAGGCCATAATGGTAACTTATGTTGTGACATGAGTCCTGAAGTCAACCGGTGACAAGGGGCGGTCAGATCACTCGTTGTGCACCGTCTATAGGCTGGTGGGAATATTTATCCGTTAAAACGACTTCGGTAAGTACTTTAGGGAAAACGTTATGCGGTATCCAAGATTTGACCTCGCGGGCACTCTTACCGCCCGAGGTCAAACCTCAGCGACCTCAGCGAGAAATGTTTTCAAGTTTTGAATACAATCATAGACATACACGTTTTGTATAAGTTCGAACACAATCTGTACCACTAACTCCTTCAAAAGTCCGTCGTAAACTCAGACGCACATCCGCCGGTCCGCTTGGTGGCAGTTGATCATCAACTTCAACGCCTCCAGTGGCGGCAAATTTATTGTGGTGCACCATTAACTGTTTGGAACTAGCTTTCACACTTGGTATTTCATTATACCTTGAAGAGCCATTACATAACTACATATTTCCATATGTAAGCTGTGTAGATCGTTCATAATGTATCTGTATGCAATTGAAGGTCAATGCGTGAACAGGATGCAAATAGAAAAGAAGTGTCGGCCCTCCTCCTGTCGGTGTCGGCGGCCACAGGTGCCGAAAGGCGACGAGGCTTGCCTCAGAATGCTACCAGACTAGCCTCCATCTATCAGAATGGCCTAACTTGCATGTCACGGCACCTTATCGACGCGTAGGTGAAGTTGGACCATTTATCCGCTTCATAACTCATCAGACGCGCCTAAAGCGCCATACCCGGCACCAGAGCTGCCTCCCAACTCCTGCTCACCGGGCTGAAAACCGTCCGGCTTACTGACTCAGCCCCGATGTGGATTAACGTGTCGAAGTTCATCGCTAGGATCAGCGTTAAACCGGACAGATGGCCCATAAGAATAGCGCACGTCATGATCTGGTGCTAATATGGTCTCGGCGGGCGAACGACAGCCCGCCGCATCGGCCGCACACGCCCACGCCACCCCGGATCCGACGTGCCCGCTGCGGCCGCCCCCGCCCCCGCCCGGGGTCATCCAAACACCGGCGGCGGAAAGGCGGCAAATAGCCGTGTCACACAGGAGTGACATCGGTCGATTGCGGGTCGTCATCTGGGCGTCTCAGTATATACCGGCGTCAATCCCGGCCGCCCCCGACTAGTCACCGCCGACATCACCGCTGGCATCTGCCCGCAAACACCGCACCGGCCGCGACGCAGAGCCGCCGCCAACTGGCTGACAGGCCTGAAGAAAAACACAGCCCAACTCTCAGGGTAACTTGCAAAAATAGCTCATGCAATGAACTACCACATACAATTTTGGATCGAGAGTTATCGGACATACGATCTTCAAAAACTCTCATGGCGAGAAACCTTATCGGTGTTGGTTGTGATGGCTTGAGATCAAGACTGGGCGTCAATGTGCCGCCGCGCGGCGCCGTGCAGCCATTTGCTCCGTGCCGGCGGCGGGCGGTTTTTATGGTCGGACGTATGGCGTCGTTGTCAGGCCATGTGGCGCGCGTGCAGCGCCAGGACACGCGACGTCCGTGACTTCATCGCCGGTCGGTGGTTTACGGGTGTCGGCCGACGCGCCTCTGAGCTCACGGTGCCGCCGGCAGCTCCGGCACCGTATCCAGGCAGCCTTCAGAGGCCTCCAGCTCCGGTACCGTATCCAGGCAGCCTTCAGAGGCCTACAGCTCCGGTACCGTATCCAGGCAGCCTTCAGAGGCCTCCAGCTCCGGCACCGTATCCAGGCAGCCTTCAGAGGCCTCCAGCTCCGGTACCGTATCCAGGCAGCCTTCAGAGGCCTACAGCTCCGGTACCGTATCCAGGCAGCCTTCAGAGGCCTACAGCTCCGGTACCGTATCCAGGCAGCCCGCAGTGACGTCCGATGGCCGCAGCCGCACGGTGGGAGGGAAGGCTAGTCTGAGACAGTGGGAGGGAAGGCTAGTCTGATACTGTGGGAGGGAAGGCTACAGTCTGAGACGGTGGGAGGGAAGGCTACAGTCTGAGACGGTGGGAGGGAAGGCTAGTCTGAGACTGTGGGAGGGAAGGCTAGTCTGAGACGGTGGGAGGGAAGGCTACAGTCTGAGACGGTGGGAGGGAAGGCTACAGTCTGAGACGGTGGGAGGGAAGGCTACAGTCTGAGACTGTGGGAGGGAAGGCTACAGTCTGATACTGTGGGAGGGAAGGCTACAGTCTGATACTGTGGGAGGGAAGGCTACAGTCTGAGACGGTGGGAGGGAAGGTTACAGTCTGAGACGGTGGGAGGGAAGGTTAGTCTGAGACGGTGGGAGGGAAGGCTACAGTCTGAGACGGTGGGAGGGAAGGATACAGTCTGAGACTGTGGGAGGGAAGGCTACAGTCTGAGACTGTGGGAGGGAAGGCTACAGTCTGAGACTGTGGGAGGGAAGGCTACAGTCTGAGACTGTGGGAGGGAAGGTTACAGTCTGAGACTGTGGGAGGGAAGGCTAGTCTGAGACGGTGGGAGGGAAGGCTACAGTCTGAGACTGTGGGAGGGAAGGCTACAGTCTGAGACTGTGGGAGGGAAGGCTACAGTCTGAGACTGCTGCGCCGGCACAAATCGATGCCTCACTGAAATTGGGGCCTTTGCTACGCCGATCCTGCATATCAATTCGGAGTCATTCGGAGTCCTTCTAATCAAACATGTGTTGATGATGATACAATATGGCATATCAGGCTTCGTCGTTAAATGAACGATGCACGAATGGCAATACTGAGCTATGTTCGAGAGCAACAATAAAAAGTCAGTAATTTTGGCATTTATTTGACTTCAAATTCAATCACAATCAGAATGACAGATAAATACAAACATGAGAACATACACAAGCGATACAATTGACGAACTAATACAAAACTGATCGGAGGGAAGATGAATGTTCTCGAGCAAAGCAATTTTGAGTAATACTTGAAAATAAATAAATAAATACATTTACGACGAAATGACGGAAAGGTCCATAGCCAGGTCATCTGTGAGGAGAGAGCAAACGTGGAAACATAATCGAAATTTTGTTTCACGATTTCCGAAACTTTTGAATTCATGCTAAGACAAACATAATATACTAACGGCACTGTTTTATTAAAGACGCTTTTTTGATACGACACTTTTTCTTCTTCTTAGGTCCACGCAAAATTATACTGCATAAACCTGCAGGCGGGTTTTGACGGTATTTGAGGGTGCGGCCAGCTCTCAGGGCGGCGGTGAGCGGATGTGGTGCGGCCAGCTCTCAGGGCGGCGGTGAGCGGATGTGGTGCGGCCAGCTCTCAGGGCGGCGGTGAGCGGATGTGGTGCGGCCAGCTCTCAGGGCGGCGGTGAGCGGATGTGGTGCGGCCAGCTCTCAGGGCGGCGGTGAGCGGATCATATGGTGCGGCCAGCTCTCAGGGCGGCGGTGAGCGGATCATATGGTGCGGCCAGCTCTCAGGGCGGCGGTGAGCGGATGTGGTGCGGCCAGCTCTCAGGGCGGCGGTGAGCGGATCATATGGTGCGGCCAGCTCTCAGGGCGGCGGTGAGCGGATGTGGTGCGGCCAGCTCTCAGGGCGGCGGTGAGCGGATCATATGGTGCGGCCAGCTCTCAGGGCGGCGGTGAGCGGATCATATGGTGCGGCCAGCTCTCAGGGCGGCGGTGAGCGGATCATATGGTGCGGCCAGCTCTCAGGGCGGCGGTGAGCGGATGTGGTGCGGCCAGCTCTCAGGGCGGCGGTGAGCGGATCATATGGTGCGGCCAGCTCTCAGGGCGGCGGTGAGCGGATGTGGTGCGGCCAGCTCTCAGGGCGGCGGTGAGCGGATCATATGGTGCGGCCAGCTCATATGCCGCGCCGCGCCGCGCCGGAGAGCGCCGGCGGTAGTCACTCGACGCCCGCCGCTCTCAGGTGACACGTCCTTTGTTTGCGGAGGTAACGAGCGAGCCGCGGACGCGCCGAGCACGGCTACCGGTCGTGTGTCGGCTTCGACGGCACCGCGCGCTCGCGCCTACCCAGTGACCGGCGCCGCTCGCTTCAACAGAGCACGGCACAGGCCCGGGGGCACCAGAGGGGAACCTCCACCCCGGGGGCTCCAGAGGGGAACCTCCACCCCGGGGGCACCAGAGTGCCCAGTAATGAACGCGAAAGTATTGAATTAGGTGACGATCCACGTTCTGAAAACCGTTCCGTGGTGGAAAGTTAAAATGTCCATCGGTAAGGCTCAATAGACAAACGGAGCTTTGGCGGTTTTTCCAAAACCGCCAAAGCTCCGTTTGTCAATACACAAATCTAGGCGTTGGCAGATATGTCATATCACAAAATTGGTATTAAGGAGCTTGGCGAAGTTTTTTTTCTCTCGTTATTTCGAAGTCTTGATACAATGTTCACGAATGTTAATTTTAACACTGTGAAAACGCACTCTTCAGCCTGTGCACTGTAACTTCTTGTCAGATGAAGTTCGGGTACGCCGGAAGAGAGGTTGCTCTCTACCGTCATTACCGCGACGAAACCCGACCAGGACCATCCCGAGTCTGGAGGCCCAGCGGGACCACAACATCACATCAGCGGCCTGAGTTTCGGCCGTAGTTCTCCCAAGTATGAGCTAGATCACAGCAAGCACCGCTGCCGGGTTGGAGGTCAGTTTCAGCAGAGCGCCCATCCCTCACCGCCGGCGCTTTCCGTCCGCCGTCATCAAAGGGAATGTTTCACATCTGTATTAGTTTTAAACTGAGATAGCCGTTATCTTGGGCCGTTATTTAAATGTCTAAATTACTAAGGTCATTTCTCCCGAAACTTAACCGTTTTTAAGCAATTCGATTTATAGTTTGCAAAATGGGGTCTAGGCTAGTGCCGCCGCTGATTGGCTGACAGCGACTTTTTCAGCCAATCCCACTTTGTCAGCCAATCAGCGGCGGTTTATAGCTCAATATGACGTCACCAAACCAACTATTAAAAACTTAATTTTTAGAAGTTAAGTGAGGTTTTCGAGAAACAAATATCACCATCGTTTTCAGCAGCACTTACTTTATATTTTTCACTACAACTGGCGTATATTTGACAACTTCCAGAAAGGTGAAACATTCCCTTTAACCCTCGCCCGGGTAGGACAAAATCACTAAGTGTTCGGGTAGGGGGGGGGGGGGGGGGGGGGTGGTACGATCCCCTTAGCGTTTCGCCCCTAATTGAGCTAGCGCTTCGATTCAAAGATGAGCGAGATGCTTGCGACGCTTGGAAGCTGCTGATACCCGATTTTAAGGTCTTGGGTCATTAGGTAACCTCTGAGATCATGTCAATGACTGAAAAGTCACCAAAATTGTAAATGCGTATCAACTGAATAATTTTAGCGAGCTAGAATCGTGAATGAGCATATCATAATGCTTAATGGGTGCCAAATTCGTAATCAGCGCCACAAAATGTCCTAAAAACTGCCAAATTCCAAAAAAGGTCATGTCAGGTCATCTGAGGTCAGTGACCTCGGTTGACCTGTGGAAGCGCATGACCCCAGTGGAACATATAATTATGTAAACTGGATCCCAAATTTGAAATCAGCGTCACAAAATGTCCTAGAAACCGCCATAAGCCCGAAAAAGTAATCTGAGGTCATCTGAGATCGATGACCTCAGTTGACCTCTGAAAAGGTCACGAGGTCACAATCTCAGTGGAAACCACAACTTTCACCTGGAAACACCTGTGCATATTCTCCTGAACAACAAACACTCGGAAACTGCACAAGCTACAAACATCGATACTGCGGGACGCTAGTTGCGCCTGACATGACCTTGAGAAACAGGTCATAGGTCACGGGTCATGTGGGTTAGAAATTCAAAATTTTCAGAGTATGTGTCAAATTTGTCAAAAGTAGGGTACTGACAGTTCCATCGCAATCGGTTAGAAACTACGCGGGTTATTCCAGACAAACCGAGGGGGTGGCATCCACCCCCTCCCTTACCCGGGCGCATATTTCCCAAGTGTATACAGCTGGCGGGCGTGTTTGGAAATAGCCACCACTTAGGGAGACATAAGTCAGTCAAAAATATAGATATTGTTTTATTTTTGTAGGCATGGTCCATACTTGGTTCTCCAATATATCTTCCGGTTTTTGAATGTTTGAAAAGTTTGATTTTGGGAAATTGTTCCCCCAAAATAATATTTTTTTGGAGAACAATTTCCCAAAATAAACCTTTTCAAACATATTCAAAAACCGGAAGATATATTGGAGAACCAAGTATGGACGATGCCTCCAAAAAAAAATCAGAGTAATATCTATATTTTTTACTGACATGTCTCCCGAAGTGATTGCTATTTCCAAACACGCCCGTCAGCTGTATACACTTGGGAAATATGCTACCCGGGCGAGGGTTAAACACACCAGAGCCCGTGGGTAAACGGATGTGCCATAAGCGAACATCGCCCCTCCCTCTCTCCTCCCTCTCTACACCATCCGGGGTACATTCCTGCCGGTGGTGATGACCCAGACCAGCGCTGACAGGCCTGTTGCTGTCGCGGCACTCGGCAGGCAGCGGTTCGGGAGGGGGGGGGGGGGGGGGGATTACGCCGCTCGTCTTTCGCCGGCCATTTGGCCGGTTATCTGTGGTGACCCCGGCGCTGGCCCTGACGGTGACGCTGGCGATCATCGACCGCTGCCGCGAGGACCGGCATTCCTCGCTGCAGGACTCAGCTCGGCCGGCCACCGGGACGGGAGGAATGCTAAACCGCCATCCCAGTGAGACGAGGGGCCGGCCCGATCAACAGATCACATGCTAAACCGCCATCCCAGTGAGACGAGGGGCCG
>JAXIVJ010005988.1:0-2500 GCA_036785665.1 Chirona hameri | reverse complement strand
CGGCCAGGTCTGACACAAAACCAACCGGCCGCCCCGGTCAGACACAAAACCGACCGGCCGGCCGGGTCTGACACAAAACCAACCGGCCGCCCCGGTCAGACACAAAACCGACCGGCCGCCCTGGTCCGACACAAAACCGACCGGCCGCCCTGGTCTGACACACAATCCCACTGACCGACCGGCCGGGTCAATCGGCACTGGGACGCGGCCGGCGCCACCCATTGACCACCCAGCGGCCGACTGAATGAAGCCAGCTCTGGAGGAGGGGAGGAGCGGAGTGGAGAGGGAGAGGTCTGCAGAGCGTGCCGTCAACAGTGAGGGACCGAGCCGCCGGGAGACGAACGGAGAGAGGCGTCTGTGAAGTCTGCAGAGCGTGCCGTCAACAGTGAGGGACCGAGCCGGGCGAGGAACGGAGAGGCGTCTGTGAAGTCTGCAGAGCGTGCCGTCAACAGTGAGGGACCGAGCCGGGCGACGAACGGAGAGAGGCGTCTGTGGGCTGCCCCCTTCCTCTGTGCTCATCACGGTGTCACTCACCACCGTTGCCGCCATTGTGAAGACTATTCCACAACGAAATGCGAATTTTTATAAATTTGGCAATGACGAATTCAGATCTGCAGGAATTGTAAGATATCAAAGAACTTATCACAGTAACCTTATAGTTCCTTGGGTTATATTCCCAGATATTGAACCTATTTGCTCCATCTTGGGAGCATTGCATTAAACATGGGCGCGGTAAAGTGCCAAATATTAACTCTGGGTTGCCTCCGCGACAGTGTTAGGAGAATCATGACACTGGTGTCCACCCCGCAGAGGCGGCGGAAGAGGGGGGCAGCTACCCCCCACTCAAGAAGCGTGTGTGGGGGCAAACATATGATTTTGCCCCCCATTACATTTGTAAGAGGGGCCCTCCAAGAAGTTAGTTCGATTTTTGTTCTACCGAAAAAATGGCCGAGGGTCCCGAGGTGCTCCCAGCCAGCCCGAGGGGCCCTCTAAGACCAACAGAAGGTCCTCAGTCGGCCTGAGGGGTCCTTCGGAAGGCCTGAGACTTCAACATGGGGCTGTCCAACTTTTTTTGCGACCATTTAGAGACCTTGCAAAATATAGTGGCCTAAATTCGAGGAGATACCATTTCGCGCCATTTTTTTTTTTGGGGGGGGGGGGGGAGGGGCCTTTGTCCGTGTAGGGGGAGGGGGGGGGGCATTTTACAGAGGAGGCCCCCTGGGTTTCTTTTCCCCCTATCCGAAAACACCTTCCACCGCCACTGCCACCCCGTCAGCCAGGCTTTGGTGGGGAATATAGCTGCCTCTGCTGGACTCACAGCCTCACAGGTCCACACAGTACGGTTGGGTGACTTTCCACAGGCTTTGAGACACCTCCCGGCATTCAGTGGACTTAGTTGCCTAACATAAATTGTACCTAAGTGTAAAACAAGACGTATTTTAATAAGCTTGTAAGGTTCACAATATTTTTTGGTTCAAACACGTTTGGTATGTCTTATGAGACCATAGTTTGTTCGTGGCCTCTTGGAGTTTCCGAAGACCAATGATTCTGCACGCTCGGCGTGGGGTTTCCAGTCGAGATGTGTGTGAACTCAGCCAAAAAGTGACAGCTCTTCAGTACCCAGTAAAGTGACCTCCAGTAGCCGGAGCGGCGTAGTCCGGTCGGTAGATCTCCAGTACAGTGACCTGCAGTAGCCGGAGCGGCGTAGTCCGGCCGGTAGATCTGCAGTAGCCGGAGCGGCGTAGTCCGGTCGGTAGATCTCCAGTAGCCGGAGTGGCGTAGTCCGGCCGGTAGATCTGCAGTAGCCGGAGCGGCGTAGTCCGGTCGGTAGATCTCCAGTAGCCGGAGCGGCGTAGTCCGGTCGGTAGAGCTTCAGAAGCCGGAGCGGCGTAGTCCGGTCGGTAGATCTGCAGTAGCCGGAGCGGCGTAGTCCGGTCGGTAGATCTCCAGTAGCCGGGCGGCGTAGTCCGGCCGGTACAGTGAGTGCTGGCCACCGGACACCGTCCGACGGCCGCTCAGCCGCCGACGGGGCCCGGCCCGCCACCGCCAGACACGAACGAACCCACCGTTCAGCCGAGAGATCAGCCGTAAAACGTGCCGCCAAACAAACCGACCAACGGCCAGACACCCACAGACAGACCGTAAAACGTGCCGAACAAACCGACCAACGCACAGTGGGCGAGAACGGCCTGCCTGCTAGCGCGACATGGGGCGAAAAAATAAAATTTCAAAGAATACTATTTTATACGGCTCATTTTCAAGCAAAATATCCATAGCATGAAAGTGTAGCATCGATTCGCCAATAAAAGTGTTTATTTTTATGCACCATGTCTTTAAACATACACTATTGTTTAGCCGCCGATATTGCTATGGCGCGCCTGATTCTCATCGCATGGATATATGCTCATTTGGGAGGCGAAGAACGTTTCGTAGAGGCTTTGTGGTATTTTTTCTTGAAAGTACAAATCATCAGCAGCCCGAAATACCTAAACATGACCTT